>WOGP01006830.1:0-12123 GCA_015342065.1 Leptinotarsa undecemlineata | reverse complement strand
AATAATAAACTAATATTACGTAAATAACACTGTTTTACATGTGAATAGTTTATTGTTTGTCCCTACTACTAGTGCTGCCTCTCGTGACACGTTTGCTATACTATTCTCAGGAAAAAGGCTCATTGTATAGTGACAGTTGTCAATATTTTAAGCAAGAAAAACAAAGTATTGAGATTTCACTTCACATTGAAATAAAATTATTGAACTTTGGACTTTAAACTCTGAATTCTTTAGATGATTACACTAGTTCAGTCAATACAGTTAACGACCTAGATTGAAAAAAGCATATTTTTACAAGGGATTATTTTTTCTGTTAAAGATTGAGAAGTAGAAAGTCAAAGGGTGTTTTTCCCGAAAAGTTAATGGCCTCTTTTCAAACTCAGAATGTCCTACATCAAAATTTATAAAGACTTGGAAAATTGCACACATTTTCAAATATTCAAAATACAAGGGATATTTTGATCCTTGGCAATATTGGGTGTTGCCATTTTGACGATTGAAATTTTGTTGATTTAAATAAACGTAAAGTCGGTTTGAGTGATTATTATTTCTTTAAGGAACAGACAGCTCAGGAGTTTTAAACAATGTACTATTTTTATAAGTTTTAAGCTAATTCGAAAAAAAATTATTTAAAAAATTCTCATAAGAACTTTTTTAATTATATCTTCAAGTTGAATTTCAAAAAAATTGCTCATAACATGGAAAATAATATATTTTCAGATTTGTAGGCATCTTATTCATCTTTACAAACCTTGGGAGGTGGCTGCATTTCAGAGATCACTGTAGTATGTGACTAACACAAATATCACATACATTGATATTATTTATAACGTCGAATAATATATAAAATTATTAATCTATGCCTAATTTTACATACATATATCACTCTTTCACATGCTTCATATCATTTCATCCAGTCTCAAAATCACTAAAAGTGGTTCCGATGTGGCACTATTAAGTGGGTGAGAGTAGGTACTAGCACATTGACGAACCACTCCCATCTGGAGGGGGGTTATCCTGAAAAATAAATGGTATTACTTGATGCTAAAAAAAGTAGTGTTTTGGAAAATTTCAACCGTAGTGCAACTAAACTTTGTTAAACTGAAACGGTTCATTCCTCATATGTCTATAGTTTGTATATATGTTCACATATGTATATACAAACATACTACATATAGGTAATCTTGTCATAATATTAAAATATAATAGAATTTATATTAAAATATCAACACGTTAAAATATACAAATTTGCTAATTAAGTTTTGACACTATCTCATTTACCACATATGTCATGAAGTCGTCAGAGAAGAGTTCGTCTGTAGAATATTAATGGAATGATGAAACATAACAGAACACAGCTATGTTTTAAAAATTTAAAATTATAAGGCTAGGGTATCTTTCATTTATATTGTTCTATGATCTGAAATGAGTGTTCATTTGCACATTAGATGCTCACTAGTATGAAATGTCGTACAACTGAAGTAAAAGTTGGCTAACTTCTACTCGTCACTTGTTATTTGATGCTTGTAAATTTTTCTGCAAATACATATCCATTGTAAAGTCGAGAGATTTCAACTAATGATTGATAATTATTATCACTTCCTAAACGTTACTTGCTAATTGAGTGTGCATAAATTCACCATTAGTTGTACATTTTTGGAGGATAATAGTTTAGCAACATACACATATTGAATAAAATGTTTGTAAACACTATTTTCAATATAGGTTTGGACACTGATATTTAAATTCCTCAAAGAAAGGTGTTTTTTTAAATGTTTTTTGTATTAGATTTTCAATGTGTGTAACTTTGATGTTATTTGTAATAAATCATTGACTGACTTTTCCTAATTGCCCTGGAATTTACATAAAAGGTATCAATATCATTTAAAGAGCGTGATATGGTTGTTTGTATCAGGGAAATATGTAGTTTGAAGTCTACAGAAGGGTCGCTAGGCCCACCAAACAATGAAGTGAACAATAAAAATATTTCAATATTTTTTCTACTCACTACCCAGAAGTGGATTATTGTGACATGTGTTTTCTCAAATATTGATTTGAAAATATGTATATGAGAAAATTACTTACTTGATTGTTTCCTAGGTGTAATCTTTGGGGGACAAAAGGGTTGTGCGAATTCACTGCTGGAGGTATTGCTCCCAATTCCTTAAAATGTGATAGTTGATTTGTAAGGGCGATAGTACCTTCTTCTACAACTGTAACTATTGCCCACATAGGATCTAGAACAATATATAATATAATCAGAATTTGAATATCAAATAAACTGATAACTAGTTGGTTCAACCACTTGCATCTGTTTTTCAAAAAATTATTCATTAGACTTACATATTTTTGTTTCATGACCAGTAATCTTTGCATCATTCTTGAAGGTAATCATCAAAAGTACATAAAATTCTTTTTATCAAACGGTTTACTTTTACTCTTGACTTACCTCCGAAATAAGCACCATTGGGAGTACACATCCTCCATTTACTTTGATATATACCAGGTACAGAGGGTCCAGTCATCAAAACACTCAAATGCATTCCTTCCCCTGGATTCAAGCATGGTACTGAAACTCTATCTCCGCCTAAATTATCACCATCAGAACATTGAGCATAACAGTGGGGAGGCCATTTTTCATTTCCGTTATTGCAGATATGCCAGGTTTTCTGAAAACTAAAGAAATCAAAACATAAGACCTGTTGATTTCCATACCATCCTAATCATGGTTATTAGACATACCTTACATTTGGTTCTATGCTCTCTGTTTCATTAGCAATAGGGTCAGAAACTAAAGCCATGGACGGCAATTGAGTGGGTGTCTCTATATCTAAATATGAGCAGATCGCAGCTTGAAGATTCCTAAAACGACACCAACAACGACACCAATTACCATTATTTATCTTATCCAGGATTACATTCTCAAAACTTTCAATAGCACAAAATAATAGTGAAATTAATACACCATTTAATTGAAAATATGGGTAAATTATTATCAAATATTTTGTAAATGCGCATACCAGTTGTTCATATCCAAAAAGAAAGTAGCAGTGGCATAATTCAAGTGACTTCCAAGAAGCTTTTGTAGTTGTTGAACTAGTTCATCTTTGTCTGTGGTGCCCATACAACTAAATTGTTGAAGGAAGGATTGTTCTATGTCTACTCCTCCAGTTCCACTTACAGTCTCTTCAGAAGCAGCATTATCAATATCCATTTTTGGAAGTATTTGAATTCTACAATAAAAATCAGCAACGATCCTCTTTAGGAAATAGACAACGTCGACTTCTTTCACCTTCAAAGTCTTAGGTATGTTTACGAAAATTTTTGTCGATTCATCTGAGAAATATTGAAAATAAAATGACACTTCTACTTACACAAAGAATTATTTACCATATAAAGAACGTGCCACAATACACAAAATTCTTTTTGCCAACTGAATTCACCTAATAAAAACAATGGTTCACAGGTCACGTCAATCCATGAGTCAATCGTCGCCAGAGTAGCCAACACCAAGAAACTAAAAAAAACAATATCTCAATCACCGACATGATCTCAACAATGAAAAACAGGATAAAACAGTAGGTAAAGTAAAAAAGGCATAATTCATACTGTTTTCATGTAATTCAAACAATCACCTACTTTTGTTAGTTACCAGGACTCACATACATTATTATATTATAATGTCTATCACAACATAATAAAAACAAACATCAAAGTCAAATTTATTTTCCACTTTCATTTTCAATTGCCTCATCTTCAGTTTTCTCGGACTCATTTCCTTTTTAAAATCATACATAGTTTTGTTGAATTTATGTGTTTTTCTGTGGCTTCAAATGAGTAGCAATCGGTTATTTCGGATTTAGTGTGTAATGCATCTTGAACAGTCGCACTCCATATTCTGTTGCGAAATTTACTTTTCATGATATTTATGGCAAGACATAATCTTTTCACGGTGGTGCCGATTTTTATATTATTTTTAGGACTTTTATCATTTTTTAAAAGAAGTCGTAAATATTGTTATTGAATATTAACGGCGGGCCTACATATATTTCACTGATTCAAAAGTTGAAAGCTGTAACCACAACACAATGCGCTATACAATAGGGATTCAGTCTGTAGCTGTCATTATTACACTGGAACTTTTCAGTACATAAAAGTATGACTGTCAATCACATAGACTGTGACCGGGAAATTCCCTCCTCGAATCTCGACACGAGTAGATGATGCCATTGTGTTTTATTTCATATAATAATAATAATATTGGTTACCAAAACATTTTTGCATTGTGTAATAGGTAGCGCTGAATGCTAATTGAAAAACAGTAAACATTAGGAATAAAACAGAAAACACGGGCCTTAAAGTGAAAATAGCTGATCCACTGTCATAACAGTAGGAATGGTTACACGGTTAGTCTACATACAATGGTCATAAACACACAGATACGGACCACAACAACAATAATTGTTCTGTAGTTGTTGTGATCTTTTCATACATGTTCAGTGTATCTGTGGTACAGTGTTGCTCCGATGGAATTTCAATTTGAACAACTCTTGTTAAAATTGTACATCAGAGTTAGTTATTGACGTAGTTACACGAAACTGAAGAACTATGATATACGACTTGGGCCATCACGCCTTTCTTAAATCACCCATCACGTATTTTTTATTCAGTGTAGATGATAACACACTGTGATTTTTAACTTTCTCCTACGGAAGTAATTCTTGAAAAATAATGGCAAACTTCCTATATTCAGTTTGAATATGACAAGATTAATTTAAGTGGTAAATGTACGGTCATAATGTGTTTCCAGAATGCCTTCGTAAATAATTGACAACCGTTGTGTTTCAGAAGTAACTGACAATATATTTTTCAGGTAACTGCTGTAAAGAATTTTGTTTAGTGGAGGTTAGGAAGTAATTACTTATGGAACATATCCTAATGAACAAAAGTAAGCAGAAATGCTCATTATGAAATCGGACCTCACAAATCGTACCGCTTGTTGATAAAATCTGAGAATAAATCACAAATTTCTTCATCTGATTATATTAGGCAAAGTTCATTACTTTTGAAATTAACATTTATCATTGTTATGAATAAGTTCATATAAAATAATTTTATTTTAACCCAGTAAACCACGCGCTTTATTATAAAGCCATACATAAATATCATAATCATTAATATCAGATTTCGTTCTATTTGAACATAATACATTTTCACCTGAAATGATTTATTTTGTAAATATATAATATCCCTCCGATTATCAACTAAACCAACCGCCACTGTCTTATGGTCCAACTTACTACCCGTAAACAAACAAAGTAATGCTGCCTTCAATGCAAGGATGGAAACGGCCTCTCTATTGTCTTCGTTACTCTGAGATGCTAAGCAATATTCTGTAGTTCGATTTTGGCGTTTATGGTTGACTTTACCTTTAATTCAGGTTGTTAATTGAAAAACATTCGTAATTCATCATATTAAATAAAAATGTCTGATCTAGACAGTTGGATAGAAAGTGTTCGACAGTGTAAATACTTATCAGAAACTGAATTGAAGCAATTATGTGATATTGTTTGCAGTATTTTGGTTGAAGAATCAAATGTCCAACCAGTGTCTACCCCAGTAACTGTTTGTGGCGACATTCATGGACAGGTGAAACACCAACAACATATTCCAACAATTTTTATTTGACATACTATATCATTACAGTTTTACGACTTGGAAGAATTATTTCGAAGGGGCGGAGAAGTGCCTGATACAAACTATATTTTTCTGGGAGATTTTGTAGACAGGGGATACTTTAGCTTGGAGACTTTTACTAGGTTGCTCACCCTTAAAGCCAAATACCCTCATAAGATAACTCTACTGCGAGGTAACCACGAGAGCCGACAAATCACCCAGGTTTATGGTTTTTATGATGAGTGCTTGAACAAGTACGGAAATGCAAATGCTTGGAAATACTGTTGTAATGTTTTTGACTTGTTAACAGTAGCAGCTGTAAGTAAAGGTAGATTTAACCACACGTAGTTAGCAAATGACAGGAGTTGCGAATCATTCTGAAGTGAAATAGGTTCACAAAAATATCTCTGATGTTGCACACACACACACACACACACACCAATGATTGATTGTTTCTGAGTGACTCAGATGTAGATATGAAATAACTATGATTTTTATTTTCAAAATATCGAATGAACTCCTTTCTGTATATCTCGAAGAATTGATCATGCTATTGGAAATGACAAAGGCAAAAGTTTCTATTTACCCAAATATAATCTCACAAGTTCAATGACGTCATTTTTCTACAAGAGTTGTGGGGACTATAAAAAACTACCTACCAACATTAAAACATCCAAATCACTTTCAGTATTTAAAAGATAACTTGGTGAATATATGCAGAACGGCAGGAACTGATTATCTATACATTATTATAAGTTTTAAATCAATTGAATCACTGTAAATAAGAAGGAAGTGTTTTGTGAGTTTAAGCTTAACTGATTATGTATACTATCAAATTGAATAGCTGTACATAAGATAGTGATTAAGAAACATTGTTAAATTATTTTTATTATTGTGGAATGTATAATCTGCAAATGGATATTTTCCTTTGTTTATTAGGATGACAAAATGTATCTTCAATTGGTCTTTATTTATTTATAAAAAGTTTAGAAAACATCGGCAAACAATTAAAAGTTTTTATCAATCAAAACGATGAAAGAAGTAGCAAGCAACTGAAAGTGAAAAGTGGAACCTCTGGCAATAAATCCAAAACGAGCACTTTTTGCAAACACTAGATTTGCAGTACTCTTCTCTACAAGTGTTCCACTAACCAAGTTGGCGTCTTCAGGAGATGAAGAGATGGAGAATAATGGGCTCTTTGGTATGGAAACTTTGTCATTGTTTATAGTAATAATGCCACACTTATGCCAGACTTATGAAAGCATCCAAAAATCTAGTGTCATGTACTAATCTTAACGTGTTGATCTACACTAGATTTTTTCGATTTCCGAAATCGGATATGTGCCAGTGTTCTTTGAAACTAATTTTGATGGCTCGCTTAGTCTGACTGATATATTTTCTGTCACAGTCGTCGCAGCTTATGTCATATGTGCCTGACTTTTTAACGTAAATTTCTACCTACAATCAATAATATGTATTGCTCTTTGTTAAAATGTGCTGGAACTTCTACGATAAAGTTTACCACATCTTCTGAAAACGCCAACTTGGTTGGTGAAACGTGTGTCTAGAAGAGTATTGAAGTTCTGGTGTCTCAATTTTGTGAAAAGTACAATTTCCATATATTTATATTTTTTATACAAAAGTCCAAATACGTAAGTCAATTTTTAGCATTTATCTAATAACAAGATGATTAAAGCAAAATTTTTTTGTGAACATAGCCACCAGTTTTTCAGACAGCACCTCAATATTTAGAGAAAGTTTACATGTTATTTTTTTAAGCTGATTGATGAGAAAATTTTATGTGTACATGGAGGACTGAGCCCCGAAATCAAAACCCTCGATCAAATAAGGACAATCGAAAGACACCAAGAAATACCACATAAAGGTGCATTTTGTGATATGGTATGGTCAGATCCTGAGGACGTAGAATCTTGGTAAGATCATATAGTATTTTTGATAAACAATTCACTGAGGCGGGGTTTTAGGGCAAATAGTCCTAGAGGTGCTGGCTATTTATTCGGACCAAAGATTACTCACGAGTTCATGGAAATAAATGCATTATCTTTAATATGTAGGGCCCATCAACTAGTACAAGAAGGTTAGTATATTTGTTTCATGTCCAATTAAAAAGTATCTGTTTGTTCCCTGTCGACGTTCATTGTTTATGGCAGTTTATTTAGGTTCACTCCAAATAATTTCCACAGTTTAGCATGTATTCGTATATTCATAGTTGTACCCATATATCTTGAACTTAATTAGTTTGAAAGTGGTCACTTTTATGATTTCATTTTTTGCTTTTCAATGACACACCAGAACTAGAACAAATCGTAAAAGCACAATGAAATTTATGTTTTTCATTGGTTTAAAAAATCTCAAGTGTTTCAGTGAATTTTTGTTGTTATGTCGCTCATCGGGAAACTGTTATTAGTTGTAAAGATATGTAATCATAGGTGAACATATTTGATGCAATTATTTTCAATTTTAAATTTCAACTTATCAAATTACTACTCGATTCATGTATCTGTGAATAAACTCACTTTTAATTACTTTGTAAATGTCTGTAATGTATATTCTCTTTTTTCAAAAATTGTACTATATATTATGTATTCCATTTATGCTTAAATTATTTTCAAGTGAGTTTGTATATTAGGATTCCTATTTCGGTATTTATTGATAATACAACCATATCATGGAAGGAAAAAATGTTAACACTTTAGAAAATAACATCAAGGTTGATATTGCATATCTTGAAAAATAATATGTCTTCAATTGAATATTTCAAGAACAAATGGTGATTTGGGGATATATTGAAGTCTGCACAAATAACAAAATTGCTTGGGATAGAAGATATGGTATTCTATATCTTCTGAAGGGGTGAAAATAGGGGTAATATTTTGAAAATTCGTATAATGAAAAATTTACTTTGACATGTACAAGATTGAGATATGTTATTCCTGATGGACAATGGAGCAATACGAATTATACCTGCCAGTTTTCTATACCGTCTGAGGGGGGTGGAGAAAAAAAATCATATAATTGTAAAAGGAAAAAATTGACATTGGTAGTTCTTGTTCCAAGCCACGATATACTATTCTATATGATGTTCTATGTTCTAATAATAAAGTGAGTAAGTACACTTTAAATACATACTAATTATTTTTATTTTTAGGTTATAAATATATGTTTGACAATAAACTCGTCACTGTATGGTCTGCTCCAAACTATTGTTACAGATGTGGAAACATTGCCAGTATTTTAGAATTTAACGCTATAGACAAAGTCGAACCCAAATTGTTCGAGGCTGTTGCAGATTCAGAAAGGGTTATCCCTTTGAAAATGGCCTCACCATATTTTCTTTGAACTTGAACTGATCTCCAATATATTTCAAAGTTTTTTAAAAATTTGTTTTATTAATTTGAGGTGTTCATAAGTAAAATTGAGTTTGACTACACGGCCCAAGTTTTGTAGGAATACATTTATCTATAAGTTATTTTTCAGTTCATTTTGCACCACAAACCTAGATGATAAGAGTGACAACAGTAGTCAGGACTTCTATGATCTGTGATTTTTGATGATGGTGTTCAAACGATGGTGTTAAATAAAAAAAATATTTCTTGTATTTTCGTTTATTGACAATAAATCATTTTGATTTCAAATCGTAAGTATAACATGTTGTTTTTCATTAAAAAAAAATTCTCACTTAAAATTTAAAAATCAATGTGATTTCCTTGCCAAATGAAATATCATTTTTAAAACATGATGAACATTGTAGATACAATGGTTGAGTGATACAATGATACAATACAGTCGTGAGTATAGGTATAAGCTCAGCTTATGATGATCAAGTAGAAGAGGACCCTTTTTAGAAATTAAAATGGTGGGAACGGTACATCTCTGATGCTGCTGAACATTCAGTCAGTAAGAAATAAAGTAGATGAACCCTATATATTCTTAGATGACCATAAGTTCCCTAATATTGTTTTGCTAACAGAACAATGGCTGGAGACGGAAGAGACTCTGCATGTACCAAATTACATTATTATTGCAAAATATTCCAGGCAGAACAGCCAGCACGGGGGCATATTGATCCTCATAAACATGGATTTTATCAAAAATCATTCTTTCACTGAAATTACAAACTTTGATTGTATGTTGGCTGAGAAGGAGTCAACAAAATCGTTAGAAAATCTATTAATCAGCTTTAATTTAGAGATGCATGTTGAATTGCCAACACGCCACTCAAAATATTCTAGTTCTATAATTGACTATGTTTGTTCTAACATGAAGCGTATCAAATGCGACGACATCAATGCAGGTCTATCGGATCATGAAACAGTAATGTTTTATTTACCTCATATATTTGAAAAAAGTAGTAGGAAAAAATGTATGAGTAGGATATTTAGCAAGAAAAACTTTGATGAATTAAAGAAGAATTCTAATATGCTCGACTGGGATCAAGCAATGATATGCAAGGATCCTTTGATGAATTAAAGAAGAATTGTAATATGCTCGACTGGGATCAAGCAATGATATGCAAGGATCCTTTATCCAAATTTCATTGAACTCATTCTGATGTATTCATTAGAAGCTTTCCTCTTAAGCTAATCAGAGAAAATGAAACCTTCATTTCTTTTTATAACAAGTATAGGTCCATTTATAGAAAAACCTTGAAAACGGCTAAAAAGGAACTGTAGGAACAGAGTAGAAAATGCAAGTTAGAGGCAAAAAGAGCTGGAAAATTGTCAATGACTTGAGAGGTAGAAACAACTCTGCTCCTATGAAAATAAATTTAGAATGCAACGATATCAATGAATATTATTGCTCAGTTGCAGAAACTGTTTCTAAAAAGATTATTTCCTCAAATGATCGACTGATTTATTTAAATCACATATCTGTTTCTGAATCATTCTTTTTCACGCCTACGGATACCGTAGAGAGGAAACAAATTTTTAATGAAATTAAAAATAAAAATGCATCTGGGTGGGATGATAAAAATATTTTCACATCTCTTCGACTCAGCTATTATGGTACTAGTTGAATCAGTGAAAGTTTCATTTGCAACAGGAGTTATTCCAGCATGTTTAAAAAAGGCAATAGTAATTCCAATACATAAGGGGGGT
The DNA here is from genome assembly GCA_015342065.1 of Leptinotarsa undecemlineata. Classification (NCBI taxonomy): domain Eukaryota; kingdom Metazoa; phylum Arthropoda; class Insecta; order Coleoptera; family Chrysomelidae; genus Leptinotarsa; species Leptinotarsa undecemlineata. Next base: position 1,327 of record WOGP01006830.1, on the reverse strand, counting down.
GATACTGATAATCCTGCAAATTTTAGACCAATTTCAATGTTACCCACACTTTCAAAAATAATAGAGAAACTCGTGAAAAAAAGAGTAATGGCCTTTCTGAATAAGCATAACAATATTACTTCTAGACAATTCGGATTTCAAAGAGAAAGGAACAAATGATTCAATTTTCAATCTTCTTCAAAACGTTTATCTGAATCTGAATGATAGGGAAGTTACAGCAGCAGTTTTCTGTGATCTGAAAAAGGCTTTCAATTGTGTTAACCACAAAATTCTGTCAAAAAAATTTGACAAATATGGGTTTAGAGATGTAGTAATCCACTGGTTTGAGTCTTATATATCCGGACGGACTCGAAGCGTATATCTTCAAGACAACTTATCACACAAATTAGAAATTACCTCAAGGATCATTTCTGGGACCCACCCTTTTCTTAGTATATATAAATGATCTAGCCTCAATTGATATTTCTGGAGAGTTCACTCAATTTGCAGATGACACCACAATAGTTTGGCATGATAAAAATGGCACACAATTGCATCAAATGATTGAGAATGATAGTAAGTTAAAGATTGGTGTGATGCTAATAGATTGTCTTTCAATATACCATAAACTAACATCCTTACTTTGTAATTTTGAAGAACTTCATATAGGAAATCAGGTGATCAGTTATATGTCGGAAACAAAATTTCTGGGTTTATATATAGATGATAAATTGAAATTCGAAAGTCATATTGAAAAACACAGAAGAAAATTGGCGTCAGGATGTTTCGCAGTAAGAACCATTTCATGGGAACTTGATGTAGATATGGCAAAAAGTATGTATTATGCTTTAATCGATTCACATCTGAGATATGGAATCTGTTTTTGGGGATCATGAAGTCGGTATGTTCTCAATATTACTTTTGTCTTGCAAAAACGAACAGTAAGGTATATGTGCAAAGCTAAATTCCGGGATTCTTGCAAGCCACTCTTTATAAAACATAAAATTTTAACACTTTCTTGTATTTTTATCTTAGAATCAGCATGTCTCATGCATAGCAAATTTAGAAACGAAACTCATGAGATGTCTCAATACAACACAAGACAAGCACTAAATATAACATACCAAATGAGATTAAAATTTTAGATAGCAAAAAACAATTCAAAAGTACCGTAAAAAACTTCTATTGACGAATGCTTTTTACTCATTAGATGAATTCTACTGTATGAACTTTTAATGTGTAAAATTCGACTTTATTATACATTATTATTCAATGTGTTTCCTTGATAGTTATACATTATTTATATTCATATTGAACTTCATTTTATATTTATATCTGTTTGTTGTTT
>WOGP01006829.1:0-12123 GCA_015342065.1 Leptinotarsa undecemlineata | reverse complement strand
GAATGAATCGAGTCCCGTAGAAAAAAAAGTTAACTAACAAATTTTTTCCCAATCTTCGTTGGCATAAATAATGGGATGAAAGGTATAAATAATTGGCCTATAAATTTTAAACTTCATGGAGCCCTTCATACGATCCTGCGATAGAAAAGTTCATGAACATTCATTAATTTGTTAATTATGATTTTTTATGACTATTGCAAAATGAAATATCTAAAAATTGTTGATGAAAATTTTTTTTCAATCGATATTCAGCTATGTCTGTTTTTACATTAAACAATGGCAGTTATTAACATAGGATATGAATTTTTCACGTAATTTGTTTAATACATTGTTTTGAACAAATTGAGATATTCAATATTTTTTTAATTTTTTTTGCTATTTTGTTGTCTAGAGATAATTATGAATAAAAAAATTCTCAATTTCAATTTTTAATTGTTCAAAATCGATGTTTTTATATTTCGATTGTTTAAATAATCAGTTGAGAAATAATTTTGCTTTTAAGAATCATAATTTACACTTTTAAATAGTTTGGCAAAATAAATGATTTTATCATTTGATTGTTTATTAATTCAACAATTTGTTATAAACGAATATTGACCAACGTTATATTTTTTTCTGAAGCAGAAAAACATTATAAAAAGAGCTATATGTAAAAAAAGTGCCATAAAACATTTTTTTATTACCGTATCGTATGATATTAGATAGTATTATAATGAATAAAAAAAAATTATAGCACTGTTTTATATATAGGTGTTTTTATAATTATTTTATTCTTGGTCAATATTAATTATAACTAATAAACAATTAAATAATGAATAAGGGAATCTTTTTATGCCAAACTATTTAAAAGTGTAAATTATGATTATGTAAAGCAAAATTATTCCTTAACTAATTATTTGAACAATCGAAATATTAAAAAATCAAAAAAAAGAAAATTTTTTTTAATCATAATTATCTCTAGACAACAAAAAAACAAAACTTTTTTTTTAAATATTGAGTTTCTCTATTTATTTAAAAAAAATTATTAACAAATTACGTAAAAAATTCAAATCCTATGTTAATAAATGCCATTGTTTAATGTTACATAGCTAAATAACAATTTAAAAAAAAGTATCAACAAGTTTTAGATATTTCATTTTGCAGTAGTTATAAAAAACCTAATTAACAAATTAAGAAATTTTTATGATCTTTTATCGCAGTATCGTATGAAGTATATATCAAAAGGGCTCCGCGAAGTTTGAAACTTATAGGCCAATTATTCATACCTCTCATCCCATTATTTATGCCAACGCAGATCGGGAAAATATTTGTTACTTAACAATTGAATAACTTTTTGAAAAATGGCGATAAAACTTTTTTTCTACGAGATTCGATTCATTCAAGTATTGAGAAGATACTAGATTGTTTTCAAATTTTCAAAATGACATTTTATGTTATGAAAAAATCATTTCCTTTGATAACTCTCTTTAGCGGCAGCGCGCGCATGCCGTAACAGCCGCGCGGCACCCTATTTTCAACGTCAAATTAAAATTATAAATAATGGAGATAGAGTTTCGGGAGTTCGGACTTTTTTATCGTAAATTTCCTCCTCTTTAACGACCTTTTTTAAAAATTGCTTTATTATTAATATTTTTTGAGTTATTAACGAAAAACTAAATACCATTTTTTTATCTCATTTTGTTAACAACAATTGCAATTTTTTACCTGCACCAAAATCCTTCAAAAACATTTTTGTAGAGGTGGTTCCGAATAGAATGAGCTATCGCTCATATTTTTAGGACCTTTATCTCTATTTTTCATGTTTTTGAACTTGTTCATTAGACTACATGCAATGCACCATTTGTGGTGGGTAAGTCTTCACCAGTATCTCTACCAGCTGTAAAGGGACAAAAATTAAAATTGGGAAAAAAATGAACAGCATCAATGTATCAAATAGATTTTGGAAGTATTGACAGGGTGTCTCCTAACTTTGATACGAAACTTCAGAGGGTAATTTGTTAGGGAGTTTTGAAAAAAAAAGTGCTTATGAACATATGTCAGGAGTTGCTTCGTTTCTGAGATACAAGGTGTTGAAGTTTAAAAGAAAACGGTATTTATACAATATCACAAATATCCTTACACCGATTTGGTTGAAATTTGCTACAGTCATTTAAAGTAATAAGGCGCTTATTCAGCCCGAACTAGATTGAAACTATCAGGTCCAGTAGCGTCTCAGTGGGTACCACAGCCAACAATATTGAAAAAAAAGAACGCCACTGACTTTTTTCTAAATTAAGCAACTGAAAATAAAATTTTTCGACGCTTCTGTTTTCTTAATATCAAGCTTCATTTTCGAAAAAAATATCTCTTCTAAAAACTATCCATGGGCAACATAAAATAAAAACCAAACATAAATAATGAACAATTTCGACATTGAAGTAAATGAGCAAAATATCCACCTTCTGATGAAATACACGACTGCAATCAATTGGTCATTAATTGTCTGTCACGTTCAAATTACCTGGAGTACTCCTTACGACATTGCAATTGTCAATTATTATTCAGTTCCTCAAGTCATTCACATCTAGTACAAGAGTTTCATAAACAAGCGCTTCCAGATGACCCCGAAAATAGAAATCTAGAAGATTCATATCAAGACTTTCAATCCAGCGATTAGGGTAGATGATGTCGAGATGGTGACGAGCAAGAACACCATAATGAACTGGAGCCCCGTCGTGCATAATCCACATGTTGCATCTTACAATTTCCTGCGCTTCTTCTAACAAAATGATAAATGATCTCGCAAAAAGTCCGTGTAGAATCCACCTGGTTAGGTTAGGTAAGGTCCAAAGTGACTGGGTCTATTCGACCCTCCACCGCAAGGGTTTATTGTGGCTCACACCTATTCACACTCGACCAAATAGACCCAGCCTCCTAACGGAGCCGATTAGTTTGTATGGTGAGTGGTCTTTCAGGTCTGATGGTAGGAGTACGGCTCTGCCGAAATTAGAAAACCTGATTTGGTCTCCAGCGGGGCAGGCACAAGGTATGTGCTCTGCTGTTTCATCATTTTTCAAACAGAGGCGACACACACTGTCTGCCGACCGTCCAAGTCTCTGCATAAGATGATTCAAATGATAGTGTGTTAGACAGGCCTGTTAGACGTCGTAGTTTATCCCTACTGTAGTCCCAACAACTGTTTGGTTGCAAGCTTCGAAGGCTGAATAAACGCCTTAGAGTGAGCCAGTTCTGTAAGATTCTGCCAGAAGTCCATGAATCTTCTTGCCATCCAGATGTTCCTGGATGGTGTTCCTGGCCAGTATGGCCAGGAATCCAGACCAGAGGCAATCTGTTAAGTCTTCCTATCGAGAAAAGTTGTTTTTGGCAATTTACCACCAATTTAGACGTTGCTCGGAAGGAACCAAGAGCTTCCAACTGCTTGCTTGACTGGTAGTCTTGCTGGTAGAAAAAATGGGCCAATTAGGTAGTTACCAATCATTCCTACCCAAACGTTCACCTAAAATTGTTGCCGAAAATGGCTTTCTCTAATAACGTAGGGATTTTCGTCGGCCCAAAAATGGTCATTGTGATAGTTCACAGATAGGTCGTGAAAAATTTGCCTAGTCCGTAAATGAAATATTTGATAAACAATTATTATTGTGTGCCATCGTATGAATTAACCACCTGCAAAACATTAATCTTGGATGAAAATCGTGAGGTAGTATAGCTTGGACCTGCTGTAAGTGACATGGGTATAGGAGGTTTCTTTTTAGACATGTCCATACGGTTTTTGGGCTGACTTCCAGCAGCAGTGCAATTAAACTGGTACAATTTGAAGGATCTTCTTCTATCGCATCAAATATTTTAACACATGGAATTACTCTGTTGAGATATCTGTCCTAGTAAATTATCCGTGCTTCTTCCGCATTTCCATTTTCTAATCCATAAATAAAGTGCATGTCAGCCATTCCAGCGTTAGTAAAATTATTGGTGATGGAATCACTGCTAATTGACAGCTCTGACTTTCACTGATATGACAACACCATCACTGTCAGCTGGTCTCCATAGCAGGTGTTCATGATATGGAAAGTATATTGAATCTCCACTTACAGTCGGTCGGTCGGTAACCAAGCGGTTCTACGTTTACTCACTCGAATTGACTGCCGTTTTGGTAGGTGGTTCGAGCCCTAGTTTGAACGATCGATTTTTCACTTGCTATCGTCCAACCTGTGTTAGGAATCACACGTTAAAAGTTAAGACCTCGTTAATCCTAGCTCGCACAAGTTTCGACTTCTGAGGGTTGTCGTTCGAAGGGGTGCGACAGCTGGTTAACAGAAAAACAGATTTTAAACAGAATAGATTTAATCTGGGGTAAATGGCAAATTGCCGAAAAGGCAGAGCCATAAGAAGAAGAAGAAGAAGAATCAGGGGCAAAGAAGAAGTTTGTCTACACTGAGTTTTTTTCAGACACTGGAATATGAAAGTTTCCTTTGGAAAAATGACTTTCGTTGAATATTGTAGGTGTAAGTAAATCGATTGAACTATTGCTGGACGCCCTGTATAAATAATGATGTATTTAATTAAGATTACTTGACTGTGTCAACTGTTAATAGTAAATCATAAAGCGTAAATGATTATGGCTTAGACAAACCCACTAAAATTAAAAATAGATTTAAAATATATTTGATCTTGATAATAATAAGTAATGTTCTGTCATCATTTCGTTATTGAACACGTAATTATTATGGTCGTAAACTAAATAGTGTTTCTTCGTACGAGTTTAGATTTCGCTGCTATCAGAATATACAGGTTGTATTGAAGGTGATGAATATGATTTTAGGAGGGGATTCCTTGTCATTTTTCGTGAAAAAAAAACTTCATGTACAGGTAAATAGATAGGTACAGGCAGGGCCGTAGCGAAAAGAATAACCAGGGGGTGGGAGGCTGCCCCCCTCCATGGCGACGGCCCTGGGTACAGGTCGATAGATTATAGAAAATCTGCATCTTTCATCAATTATTCAGAAGCATATCCTTGATAATAGTGTGTTATTTTTTCCAATCTGTAATTTTACCGAGTAACGCTTTTTCCATAGAAGGCTAACTAAAAATGAGGATTTACACTGAAAGGCTGTCGCTGGGTGACAGATCTGGTAAATTTCGAGGCCATCAGAAGCTGTGCCGTGAAATAAGTTGAAAAATCTGTTGGAATCTCATTTTCCCATAACCAGGTATCGCCCCTCCATGAACGACAACCCTTGGAAGTTGAAACTTATGCGAGCTGAAGATTAACGAGGTATCACCTTTAAACATTCGATTTATATTACGGTGGAGTAAAAAAACCGAACACATGCTTAATTAAAAGTCGGCAGATATCGGCGGTTTCCTAAAATGTATCTGTATTGTTTGGTCAGTCTGTATATTGGGTACATACATACATTGCTGTGGATTCATTGAATTCATGAATTCATGAATTGACGTTATGCATGAGTGAATATGGTCGCATAAAATCAATAAGTAATAAATCAGTGTTTGATATTTCTGATTCAGATTAATGATATTCGAAAATAATCATAATCTCATAACTTGTGTTTGGATCATCAATCAAAGTCGTATTATAGCAAAAACCTTATAATCTGTTGATTCTGCCTTGGATTATATAAACACAGGATTTTCATTGTTTTGTCTTGATGAAATAAAGAATTCAAAGCTCACTAACAATATCATAGCAATAATTTTGAAATATAATAATAATAATAATGATTTTTATGCATAAAAAGTACATTTATACATAAAAGGGTTAGCCAAAGGCTAACCCCTCCCAAAAATTATACAGTGAGTGCAAGAAAATAATTATAAAAATACTTATTTTACTATCATAACAATGATAGAGAAGAGAAAAAAATAATAGATCATATAGTTGCTAATAACTCTTAATATTATTAACATTATTTTGGTCAATTTAACAATTACATTGCACTACCATACATTGAATTTTACATTTTTTTAATTAGGACTGAGCAGAGAGCATCTGTGATTTTATTTCATTCTCTAATTGATGAATATTATGATTCAAAAGAGGTAAAATTTCATTCAGATAAGAAGGGGCTATATAAGAAAAACATCCTTCAGATTTGGAAATACAAAAAATGTTTCAATCAAATATTGACCTCACATTCAGCTCCTTCATTTTAAAGAAAAATGGTGTGACATGTTCACCATATTATTATGGTATACACTGTATACAGCATATGAATACGTCGTATACATGTATACATCGAACAGCAGTACATATAGGGGTAAATAAGAGTTTTAACTTACATGAGTTTCATTTCTTCAGATAACTAATACTTGAATTTATATGGCGATTTGAGTTTGAAGAATGATACTTGAAAATGTTTGTCGCATGTTCTCGAAAATACATGGTTACAAGATATGGTTACGCCAAAACTTGTGGCACTGTCTACTACTCAATGTCAGTGTTATCGAGAGAGAGCTTAAAATTGCACTGAGTTTATACATTTGTCTTTGAGACCCTATGCATAAGGTCAAAGTTTCATTTGAATCGATTTTCAGTACATAATTCTCCGAGTATAGGAATGTTTTGTGCAAATTTGTGTTTATATTGGCCACTCAACTTTCTGTATCGGTGTTATGAGAAGACAAATATAACTGTATATCATATGCGTATAGATATACTTGACAATGTGATAAGATAGTGGGGTAATCAAAAATAAACACTGAAAACATCAAGGGTACTAAAATACTTTCCTCCGGTACACCTGAGTTTGTTTCTTTGAGGGATGGCCATGAGTAATCATCCAGTTTACCATCTGTGATCGGTCTGTGAGATAGCTGATCATCCATTCAAGAGAAATGTCATCGAATCCTATGAATTTGAGCTTGCTGGTGAGTAAATCGAAATTAACTAAATCGTAAGCTTCACTTTTATCAAGCAATACTAAAATGGTAACTTTTGATTGACAAGAAAAGCTCTTACTTGACGGGTCACATTTTTCTCGAATATTTTAGAGAATGTGGGCAGAATGCTGATTGGGCGTAGGTCATTGAACGTGTAGAGGCATTCTTTTTTGGAATTGGAATAATATTACCAACCTTCCAAACATCTAGAAAAATACCCTGTCTGAAGGAGTCGTTGAAAATATGTTTAACTTGATCAATACAGTGTGGTATCACTAAAGAAATCATCTTGATATTTATATCTCAAAGAAATTAAGTAGAAGAATGAAGTATCGTGTTAAATATTGAAGTATTTTTTGATATAATTAGAAAACAGGTTATTTGTCACCTGCAAACCTCGGTATGTTGTAAATTAGATTTTTTTTTAAATTGGCTACGAGTTGCGAAAGTCGCTATGTTTTAAATTTCTTTTTGGACGATTGCAAAATAGCCTCCATACGTCATTGCAAAAATTGCTGTTGGGTTTTCTAAAGTGAAACATTCCCTTTTTCCTATCAATCACATTTTTTTCGGAAATATATGCGAGAGATAAGATCATTGGAGTTAATTGAGAATTACCAAGAGGTTCTTTCTAAATCAATACAAAACTTCCCGAAAAGCAAGTGAGAAGAACCTAACTATGTAATGGAAGTGACCAATGAAAAATCAAAGGGCAAGAACCATCCAGAACATCTGAGTTTCTGTAATATAATCAAAGTTACATTTGGAATATTTCAGAATTCTTTCTTATTGCACGTCTACAATATAAAAAGAACGTATACACAAAATTTCAGCCTCCGATAATGTGACGGTACGGAAAAACATTAATTAACAGGTAATTTTTCTATGCAGACGCTTCCCTTCTACCTCCACCGGGGGCGCTCCAGTTGGAATATTTGAAAACCCTTTCTTAGGTACAAAATTATCTAAGTTAACTTCTTACAGTTGCAAAACCAGCTATCCTAAAATGACTGCTTCAAAAGTGAAACTAATTCATTCTACGTATTACTCTTTCGTGTTGCATGATATCAATTCAATTCTTTTCCCAAAAATTAACTACTCATATATATTGAATATCGTTAAATAATCAAATCTGATGAGTATTGGAATAACTCATATTGAATTAAAAATAATCTGGGCACCACTTGGCTCAATATCGGGTCCCCGACATCACTCTCCCCCTATACAACTCAGTTACTATATACAATACCAGATTCCTGAAATGTTTTACTCATGATCCATTACCATACATCGCTGTTCCGATTTACCGTGGATTTCATCAGTGCTACTCGGCTGGTTCATGATGCAACGTTAAAATCTGAGCAGGAAATTTCCATAACAACGTAAACGAGAGTACCCGGTGTTCTATTGCAAAGCCAAGGCAACTAGCTGATCCTAAATGGTTATAGGATCTAGTTACCTATTTATGGGGAAAACTGCGATTTTGTAAAAAAATTTAATTTCATAGAGATGAACTGAGGGGCACCATGAAAAGTTGGTAATATCAATGTTTCAGAAAGTTTTCTATAATTTTTACAAGTTTGTCAGGCTCTCAAAATATTTATGAGATACATTCAATAAGCTACGTTTTAATCAGCACGTCAACGGTTAGATAATAATAGCTTATGCTAATATTGAAACAATATATCAATCGAAAGCTGTTCGTGAGATAAATAACAAAATCATGGTTTGTGATTTCCGTATTCAATCTCGTTTTAATTACTGTGGATTTGTGTAAACCCGGTAGAGCCTATCTTTATCTACAATTCAATAGTTCTCTTAAAGACAAGCAATTAAAAAACTCTTGTATTCGGTGAACAAGTGAGTGAGAAGAAGGAACTTTTCACATTATTATTCATCATCAGGCTCCGCAATTGAGACTAGCCGCAGACTGGCAACAATTTAGTGCTGGCAGCCGCACACTGGCAACTTTTTAGTTTCGGCAGTTGAGACTAGCCGCAATCTGGCAACAATTCAGTGCTGGCAGTTGAGACTGGCCGCACGCTGGCAACTTTTTAGTTTTTGGCGACTGGAACTAGCGGCAAACTGGCAACAATTTCGTGCTGGCGATTGAGACTAGCCGCACACTGGCAACAATTCAGTGCTGGCAGTTGACACTAGCTGCACAGTTACAGCTTTTTAGTTCCGGCAATTGAGACTAGCCGCAAACTGATAACAATTCAATGCTGGCGATTGAGACTAGCCGCACACTGGCAACTTTTTAGTTTCGGCAATTGGAACTAGCCGCAAACTGGCAACAATTCAGTGCTGGCAGTTGAGACTAGCCGCACGCTGGCAACTTTTTAGTTTTTGGCGACTGGAACTAGCGACAAACTGGCAACAATTTCGTGCTGGCGATTGAGACTAGCCGCACACTGGCAACAATTCAGTGCTGGCAGTTGAGACTAAGTGCACACTTACAACTTTTTAGTTTCGGCAATTGAGACTAGTCGCAAACTGATAACAATTAAATGCTGGCGATTGAGACTAGCTGCACACTGGCAACTTTTTAGTTTCGGCAATTGGGACTAGCCGCAAACTGGCAACAATTCAGTGCTGGCGATTGAGACTAGCCTCACACTGGCAACAATTCAGTGCTGGCAGTTGAAACTAGCTGCACACTTAACAACTTTTTAGTTTCGGCAATTGAGACTAGCCGCAAACTGATAACAATTCAATGCTGGCAGTTGAGACTAAGTGCACACTTACAACTTTTTAGTTTCGGCAATTGAGACTAGCCGCAAACTGACAACAATTCAGTGCTGGCGATTGAGACTAGCCTCACACTGGCAACAATTCAGTGTCGTCAAAAAATCGATTGCGTTAGCATTTTTCAGTTGCTGCACTATCTGTGTAGGATTTTTCAAAGAAGCCCTGAATCATACCTAGTAAATCATGAAAATGGGTCCAAAATAAAGAAGCATTTTCTGAGAGTCTGATTATATATTAAGTTGTACTCCAAGGCAATATTCTTGGTCTTACTCTTTGTAACTCGAAATTTCACTTCTCTTATCACATTGCAACTATTATTCAACGCTGACTAGTGCAAGAATACCAAAATAATAATTTATCAATTATTGCCAGCACTTGTGGCGTGACTCAAAAATATTTCTAAATGAGATTCATTTGTGAAGGATGAGAGTTATATTATTGAATTTCATAACAAGAAGCAACGTTAATAGCATTCCAAAATATTATTTGTTCTCATGCTTTCTGGAAAAAATTCAATTAAGTTACATATGCTTGCAGTATGAAATCAACCAAACGCCATGCTGCTGACCATTTCCGAGAGGGTAGTAAACAATTCAAATGAATTGACCACCTGCACGGAATGATGCTGAAAGTTTTTGATTGATTCTAATCTGTGTATTGTTTTTTCAATCTCATGCTGAGCCACCACTGTCTCTATCTCACCCACACTCGCCCACTGCCAATCTCGATGTTGCCAGTTTGTGAGGAATTTCTCACATTGTGATGATTTTACGTCCGATTGAGTATTTTCTGAATTTTGTCTAAGATGTGAGAATTTAAAATTTTTGAGAATCCGCCACGAAAAATAAAGACCACCAAAACCTGAGGAAGAAATATATATTAAAGTAACAAACTATGTTAGCGATAATTTAGATATATTTATTTGCAAATTGTCAAATATAAATAATTGAATATATAAATAAAATAATTGTTTTGTCACCTATAATGAATATAAAATGTGTAGTCTTATTTATTATACTGTGTTATTTCCTGCACTGTAATTGGGCTATGTCCTGTAAAGTATTGTATTACAAATAAATAAATAAAATAAATGGTCTATCTTGGTTTTTTACTTCTGCAAATAATGCTAGAGACAAGACAACGGACATTTGACCACTTCAAACAGAACCAAAATGTCGTAGTATTTCCTGATTACGCATGAGCTTGAAAAAATAATCATTCAACATCTAAATTAATTATTTTTTCATTCCCAGTGATTTTGAATTATTCAATTCGTTTCCGTACTATTCAAAAGATCAACTGTTTCCGTTTTATTTCGTAAATTTTTTTCCTGGAGTTTTGCACCGCCACCTTGCGTCTGCAATGGTTCTATCGAATGAGCTTAATAATTAACAATGTTTTGCAATGTTATACAATTGGGATTGAAAAAGTTACTAATATTGCTCTCAATATATGACTTATTCTAGTTTTCCCATATTTCCATACTACAGCTGTTTTCAAAAAATTCCATGAGCGTATTTTCGTGCCATAAAAAGAAATATGGAGACGTTTTGGAAGACCTCCGAAATATCTATTTCCTACCCTTTTCAATTTTCCCGAAAATATGAGTCTATAGTATATCTATCCTATTCATTTTTCGTTTTTCCTTTTCTTCAATTTTATTTCTTACAATATGCTGATTTCTCTAGGAAATAATAATAGTCCTAACCTTGAGAACTTATAGGTGGTATACAATGCATTTCTTTAATGTCCCCCCTTTAATTTTTTGAACGGGTCAACTCTAAAAATTGAAATTATTTTTTATTAAATCAATGCATGAATACTTTATTTTGAAGTCAAATTGACAGATGAAAGCTTCAAAATGGCGACTTGACGCCATCTGCGAAAAAAATCAAATGTAAGGGGGGTCGTAAGACACATCATTTTGAAGTTACTGACGAATATTTCACAATCCTAGAATATGAAGTCAATATCTTCACATACTACTAAATGGCGGAACATTTAATAATTTTCTGAAGTTAAACACTTTAATATCGATATTTCTGGCAATATTTATATCTGCCATATGGCAATTCCAACAGGTTTGTTAAGTTATTTTTTGTTTATAAAAAATTGTAGTGACGGCATCAACCCACACGATTTCCGGGAAACATACGCAATATCCAGAAGAAATTAAAGTTTGGGCAGAAATATTGGGAAATCATATTGTAGGACCTCTATTTATTGATCGAAATTTAACTGGGGAGCTGTATTTGAATATGCTGGAAACTATTGTTGATCATCTCATCACTGAAATCGTCGAAGCGAATCCTAATGAATTCGATATGGATATTGTATTCCAACAAGATGGAGCACCACCACATTACTGCAATACTACAGACAAGTAAGAAGCTATTTGGATACTACTTTTCCCGGTCGTTTGATTGGCCGTCGAGGTCCTACAGAATGGCCAGTTCGCTCGCCAGATTTGACACC
>WOGP01006828.1:1262-12123 GCA_015342065.1 Leptinotarsa undecemlineata | reverse complement strand
CAAGGTAGTCGAAATGTCGAACGTCAAGGTCAAACCCCACACTCAGGGTCAAACACCGCATTCAAGCTCATACTACGTGTACGACGTTCAAGGTTAGATGTCGTCATTCAAGGTCGTGTGACGTCTCAAGGTCAAAAGGGGTGGGGGGAGGCGTTCAGTCGGCATTAGCAACCTACTCATATGTGACACTGTGTGGAATCAAGCGAGCCAAATCAGTGAATCACTTCGTGAAAGTATGTATAGAAAGGAGACCAATCGCAAGTGTTCTAACGGTGTTCTACAAGTTTTCAAGATTGCTTGTAACTTTTAGGCCTTCAATTAGACAGATTGTAATCTCAGGGTTTGTTTGTGGAGAAGCTCTATCTATATCTATGTACGCGCAATATTCCAAATAAGCTATAATTTGATCGCTACTACAAAGTATTGAAAGTAGTCGAGGTGTATACAATTTGTTGACGAAAATGTGCATCTAGCATCTGAACCTGAAATCAAAGAAATAGAAGAGACAGACAAATGTGTTACTGTTTGCAATAATATTGGATTTGTTATTCACTTCGTTGATTCATGCTAAATGGGTAGGAAATAATATGGATAGTGTAGTCCTGATGGTTACGGTATCCGAAAGGATACGATGGCTAGTTGAGAGGAACGTTATTTGTGCAAGATGGATAGCTAACAATGATGATATGGCAAGCTATATCATCGAAGCTAAATTAGTAAACTATTATGCCAATCACAGGCGAAATGCATTGGAAATATTAAGCGCAACAGCCCAAAACCTATGAGGTGGGTGAGATATAGATCAATCGGTCAACCAATTCAATGCTAGTTTGCCGAATTTGATATGTCTGAAAACATGTGTGGTTTCTCTTGATCTGAAATGAAAAATGAAGTAAAAAAATGTGAAAACAGTTACTGAATAACCCAGCAGGGGTGTAATTTGTCTTTTAGTTATCTATTGAGATACTAATTACGGCCATGGGCTTATTCCTATTCAAACGCCGCGCCGTACAAAAAAAAGAAGATGGAAATATGAAAAATTTTCTTGGTGGGTCTCTATGCAAGCAAATGTAATTTATATCTTCATGGCGAGATCACTCTTCACTCTTCATCTTCCCCCTCAAATTGATTGTTGAATGTGGCGTTTACCGAAACGGGGCGTGGTCAAGCTTGACGTCACATCAGTCGACTCGGCGACAAGCAAGTGTTGGCGGCTAAGCGAAATACGTGTGCAAAAGCCGTACAAAGCAAGTTGTGTGTTATTTACTGCAGTGTGTCAACTGCGTGAATATGAATAATGATAAAAAATATCCTTACAAGTATTGCATCATTCCTAAATGCAAGAATTCTTCGGTAACTGCACCAGACAAAATTTTTATTTCACTCTTACGAAAGTTATGGCAGCGCGCTATGCGAAGGGCCGACTTTGTATCTGCCAAGGAAACGCATTTTAGTTGCGAAGATCATTTTCATGTAAGTATGAATGATAATCAATAATAAAAATAATTATAGTTTACTCTGAGCACTATTTTGAATTTTAGGTTGAAACAGACTTAGAAAATGACATGTATATCAAAACTATGAATGTGGGAAAAATTTTATTGAAACCAGACGTAATTCCGCATATGTTTAATAATAATAATCATAATAATAATAGGTCTTTATTCCCAGAATGATACAATGAATAAATGTGAACATTTACTGAAACGGGAAAGGCTGAAGATCAGTTGGTTGCATCGAAAGATGCAACCTCTGTTTTTCATCTTTGATTGCTAGATTGATAGACCGACGCGACGGCTCATATATCTTAAGCGCCACCGTTTGTTCAGAAAAAGGAAAATCAGATTTTGTTGAATACTTGTAACGAAGATATCGCTGAAAATCAAATCATGTGTGATGAAGCAGGTACCCAAGAAAAGACGTTTGATGTTGGAATTCAAGTTAATAAACAGGTTTTTCGAAGACCAAAAGCTAAACAGACCGTAAATATCATATACCACCGAAAAAGAAGTCGTTCTAAAGTAATAGAAAATACAGAAAGTATTGGAAAGAATTACTAAGTTCCTCCAAGTACAGTGAGAGTTTGAGTACATCAGACATGACTTCTGTTGATACATCATCAGATTCTACTTTGTCTGGAATATTAGTTGAAATCTGAAATTGGAACAACAATATTAAGCGGAGATCTATTTACGTCATAGGGAAAAATCCGAAATTATGTCTTGGAATCCCAAGGTACTTTTTATTTATTAAAGAACTTTTGTCTCAAAAATGCTAGTTGCCCATGATATATGCATTATTTTGAAGAAAATTAAATTGAATTGACGAAAGCAGCGATTCCTAATCTCCAACTACAGGCCCGGTTGCCACCGCTCGAAGCTCGTTTGCCTGGTGTGACGTCACGATGTACCGCGGGCGATCTTTCATTTTCAATTGCTCTTGCTCAGATGTTAATTGAGATATAAACCGAAAAATTATGTGGGATACCTGGGAGATGATTTACTTTCATAATATATGATTTTCAATAAAAAAGTAAATTAGTCTGAATGAGCCCATTCAATGTCGTTGATTTCTGTATGGTTGATCTTACATTTATGTTCCCTGAGATAACATGACAAAATACATGACCAACCATTATTATCCATCTTGAAACTATAGAAATCATACATTTTCAAGAGGTATCACATGACCTCCCCAAAATGTAGCTTGCGGTTTAATTGTGTTGTTTGAAATTCAGCTGGTGAGTTTTCCTTCATTCAATTCCCTCTTGAGCAAAAAGATGTTTGTGGGTTATGCGATTTATGAAAAATGAGAAATGAAATTTTCTATGTTTTTATGCCACCTATTTTTCTAACTAATGTTACTGTAGTTTCGTCTTATAATGACATTTTCAACCGAATACAATAATCGGCTACATCCATCAGTTTGTTACAATTCTCATCAGGAAGATTGGAAAAATTTCGCTTATGTCATCTTTAATTCATCCACGCAGACAATCGTCAATTCTTTCGTTTCGTTTCTCTCCCTTTGCGGATATGCATATACATGAGAGCGACTTTGGAAAATCGACGCCCAAGACGAAATATGCATACGAAGCGAATAATTTCGTCTCGTACGTAACAATATAAAAGCATGAATTATTTATTTAATTGGGTTAAACGCTCGAACCAGAAATGGTCGTATCTCTCTCTCGCGTGACTTCTGCGCCAATTGGTGGGAGCCATTTTCGTTCTGCATACGAAATGCAGTTATCTAATAATTTATTCGAGCAGCTTACTCTTAGTTCGTTTAACAACGGCGGCAGTTTGTGATCATTAATAGTCAAGCACCCGTATTTTATTTTGACTAATATTTATCTTCGATGTTGTATAATTTAGTTGTTGTGGTCGAAAGGATGTTTTGTGATGAATGGAACGAGGACTCTGGATTGTTTAGGGGTGCTATAATGCGTATCGCAAATTTCATGATAGTACCCTTGCTCCTATGTCACAATCTGACGATACTTGCCAGAAAATTTGCCAACAACAATCATCTATGACTATTTCCGCATTTTTGTTCCGTATCCATTCGAAAAATTTACTAAATTCCTTGTGAAAACTCTACAACGAAACGGGAATGTATTGATAAAAATTCTTAGCCTACTAGAAGGCAATAAAATTGGAAATTCAAAGTATTATACAAAATTGCTTAATTAGATATATTTATCACAGCAACCTGCAACACATCTATGCATTTAAAAAAATTATATTGCTCTCCAAACCAGGCCTTCTAACTTGTATCACCACTTCGTTGCACTAAAAGTATAAGTTTTCAGTTGAGCATATAATTTATGGTATGGTATTCAAAATACAAGTAAATCGACTCCTAAATCACGAATTGTTTACAAGGGACGTTATACCAGTGTGCAGGTCAACTGTCCTGCGAAATCTAAATGCTTTTGGAAAACTTTCCGCGTCTTCTGTTAATATTTTTTTACCTCAATTTGGTCGAATAGTTCCCAACAAAAAGTTAATGTTCTGCCTTCTTCGAGATTCAGATTCCAATCATTATTACTTTTTGGGAATCCAAGAAAACTGAAGCAAGAGCTTCAGCAGATACTTTAGACCTTGGCGAAGACTATTTCATCTGGTCGTAGAAATGTACCCCAGTTTCATCCAAAACGCGCCAAGTTCTTCAGTATCAACACAGCTATTCCTCCGGAATTTATATTACTTTCAACCACTTTCTGGTTGTGAATTGGAAACTTATATGTATAGATAGAAAAAGCTCTGGAGTTCTCCACGGTTGTGAAGTTATCCACATCCACAAAATAAACTGAAAAAAAAATTGTCTGACTGACCTTCGCCCAATTAGTATTTTGTGTGTCATATCTAAAGCATTAAAAAAATTTGTAAACTTGCAGATATGTAACTAATTGAATGATTTCAATATATTACCTACACGTCAATCAGGGTTCCGGCCAAACCACAACTGCACAACAGCTCTTTTGAAAGTTGTTCTTCATTTACATTGTTCTGTCGACAATAATAAACTTTGTCTTCTAGTATTGCTGGACTACTCTAAAGCATTTGATCGTATTAACCACTCTCTAGTTCTGGCAATACTGAAGTACCTGGGTTTTACCTCTAGCGTGGTCACTCTGCTTGGAAATTATCTGCTGAACTGTTCTCAGTGTGTCATACCCAATAACAAGAAATCGAATACTCCCAAAATAAATAAAGGGGTTCCTCATGGATCGATTTTAGGTCCACTTCTCTTTGTTTTATATACTTCTCAGTTCCCACACTGCCTTCTTCACACTTCCACGCCGACGATACACTGTTGTATTTACAATTCGATGAAAATTCACTCAATATTGCGCTCGAAAAAATGAGTCATGATCTGCACTTTCTGATAACTGAATCAAAAAAATATTGTCTCACTGTAAACCCATCTAAATCTTGCGTCATGCTCTTGGTTAGGCCAAATGTAAAGAATTGTTGCAGCGAATTGATTAACATTTCCATCGATGGGGTTCAATTACCAAAAAGTGACGTCACGAAAAATGTATACCTTTATCTTGATAATTCTCTGCGTCCACTACACATGTTTTTCAGATTCTTAGGAAGGGTTATATGAATCTAAAATTAATATAATCGAGTAAACATCTTTTGAACAAAAAAATATTAAATTTTACTCTGCCACGCACTGGTACTATCTCCTGCCAACTATGCTGGTACTGTTTATGGTCCAGGACTCTTGAAATCTGACTGGCAGAAACTTCAAAAACTGCAGAATTCGTGCATAAGACTCGTCACATGCGTAAGGAGACGTGATCATGTGTCTCAATACTAGGAACAATTCGGGTAGCTGAACATGGATGCTGGGCGCACACTGCATTCTACTAGTTTATTCCATAAGATTATATCCACTGGGAAATCTACCTACGTATTCATGAAACTGTCCTTAAGAATCGATATACATAACCTAAATTTGAAAATTAAACATCTTTTGACTGCACCTAAATAAAAAACTTCTCTTTTTCTAGGATATTTTTCTTATAACATTGCACGCTAATATAATCTTTATAAATCTGAAGAGATTTATGCTTCAATTCAATTTTCTTCTTTTATAACATTGATCAGTTGACACCTATGCATAATGTTTTTACCATAAATATCACCATTTATCATGAAAATCATCGAATTTATCATTATGTTTGTGATATGGTTTTCTCATATATAAAAGATCAAATTCTAATTTATTCGTTTTTTGCCTCTCTTTTCTGCTTTTCTTTCTTTTTCATTTGCTTTTCTCCCTTCTTTTCTTTTTTATTTTTCATTAAGTTCGATTGCAAATAATATGTATTAATATAAGTTATCTTTTACTGGTTGGATGCAATTACTGCCTTGATTATTCATGCGCAGACGTTGAATTCTGCCATTTGTTAGGTTAGGTATCTCATGTAGTGAGTAACCTTTCAATAAAATCATTTGTTATTATTATTATTAATTATTATTTTTTCATTCACCGACTCCGTACATCTTCCATTTTTCAATATGACTGATTTAGTGAATGAAAAGAACCGTCCTAGTTTCGTAACATGAAAAATCGACTTTGTACCCCTACAAAATTGAGATATGTTATTCCTGATGATTTATTTGACAGAAAAAACTTCACGACATAGTTAGTCAGGCCATCTGAGGGGGTGAAAATATGGTGGAAAGTTGAAAAAAATTGCATCTTCATAAGTTGAATGTATACACCTACAAGTTTGAGATATGATTTTCACCCCTTAGACGGCCTGGAAAACTATGACGTTAAGTTTTTTCTGTCGAATAGATCATCAGGAAGAACATGTATCAATTTTTAAGCTATACAAATGTTACGAATTTTTTAAATATTTCCACCTCATTTGCACTCATTCACAGCGTATCATATTGAAAAATGGTAGGTAGGTTCTATTGACCTGATACGATAGCAATGAGGGCAGGCAGACATATTTATATAATGTTAATGCTATCTTCACTTCGTGTGAAATTGTTTTTGTTTCTTAATTTCTATATAGTCTTGGATAGTAGTTTTACTTCCATTTAGGTCCTGGGTCTCTTCAAACACGATAACATAACTTCATGTTCAACTACTGCTCATTTGTCGGTACGCTTCAAGTACTTGCACTTTTCTAACGTTACTTATCCATAATTACATAGGATGGTGATGGATCATGAAACATTTATAGCATTTCAACTGGAAAGAAAAGTGACTCAACGTTAGTAAAATCTAACTACCTGTACTTGATTGTTTTCATATCAGGTCATTCGATTCAAACGCTAACCAAGAATCAAGGGACGCGCATCACCCATCGAAATAAAATAGAGACCTTAATCTATGGTGTATGTATGGTATTTGCTTTAGGGACACCAGTTTCGTTGCCTCATCACGTTTAATCAATGTCTGTCGCAGTTGTAGACGAAACGCTAGGCAGAAAAATCTTCAGACAATAGCCAATAAACTATCATATAAAATATTCATAGCAAATATCATTGACGTTTATTAACGGCCATGAAAGATGGCACCATTCAATGACTGGATTAAGGTTTCTGTCCACCCGTCCTCATTACAACATTTTTGTCTATCCTTGTTTGGGTATATCGCAAATGAATGTAAATATCTAGGTACAACACTCGTGAACGTTTTTTTTTTCTGATTTGTATTTGGGAATTTTCCACAACTTGAACTATACAAAATCGCACTTCAAGAAACGTAATAACCTAGTCACAAGATTCTTCTCAAATGTTTCAATAGCAATGTTCACAGTCATTACAAATATATTCATCGAATCATTCCCCAACACCACGGCCTTTGCATACAAATGCAACATTTCTCGGATAATTTATTCATGTGTGACTTCTTTCGGATGTCTGGTCCGATTCAAACTAACAGAGCTAGTCCTGTTTGTTTTTTCAATGATGTGGGTCGCCACTGAGAAGTACATCATCATTCAATATGAAATCTGCGCACGTTCTAGATGAGGATTTTGTCGTTTAGTTTATTATAAATTTCGTGAATCTGAAGAGCGCGTTAGATTACATGCCCTAGGTTACATGTTAGATTACATGTCAGAAATTCTCATTTAAAAAATGCACAAATGAACTCGTACTAGTATTTTGCAGAGTTTTCAACCTGTCTTACAAGAAAGAGGTTTTTCCTTCTTGTTGGAAGATTGCTCCCGTTCAGCCTATTCCCATAAAGGACAAGAACAATCTTCCAAATAATTATAGACCAGTCACTTTGCTGTCATAGGTATCAAAAATCATTAAGACAGCGTAAACCATCATATCCTCAAAATTTTGGAAGGCTTTAACATCTTGAACGATCGTCAATATGTCCTTCGGAACCCATATTTGAAGTAACGCAATCGAGAAACATAGTGAGTCCAGAGCTGATGTGCTTGATATTTCTAGCGCCTTTGACCTTATGTGGCATGAGAGTTTGCTGGCCGAACTTTGATGCTATAAGCCTGTTGGATCATTTTTGTGTCCAGCTCTCCAGCTTCTGAATGAACGTTTCCTGCAAGTGGCCATCGATGGATGCTTCTCGAATACTTTCACCAACAACGCTGGTGTTCCCCAGGGATCCACATTGTCTCCAACCTTCTTATTATTATATACCAGTGGGTTAAACTAAGATTCCAATATATTGCTTTGCTGACGACAGCACACTTGTTTCGTAATTCCATTTAAATTTCAGTATATCGGCTGCGGATGCACCAGCAGCAAGAGATTACATATCTTAATGAGGATCTAGAAGTGATTTCGAATTGGGATGAAAGTAACCAGGTTCATTTCAATGCCACAGAAACATAGGCATTGGTTTTCTCCAAAATGATGAATGTCTTCGAATAGGATATAATAGTGCCAGGACAGATAATTCCGGTTTCTTCTTCGATAAGTTTGTAGGGGGTTGTATGGACACCATTATGTCTTGGCAGAAGCATGTTGCTCGGATCAGACCTTTTGCAGTAAAGTTCTCATGTATGGAACTCCGCCCCTAAGCATACCCTGAAGCTGCTGGATTCCATCCAGAAAAGAGGCATCCGCCTGATTGAAGACGCGAACTTCACTTGCAACCTTGATAGTCTGGAACATCGAAGAAAGAATGGAGATTTGTCTGTCTTCTATAAATACTTTCAAGAAAAGTGTTCATGTGAACGTTTTTCCAAATAGATTTAATCCAATATGTATTGCTTGTGATTTTTCCTTGAAAAAATCTCACATCAACTTAGTAACAACAAATTTATCTAGGTTGTTCAGAAAGAAATGAAAAGAATGCCCCATCAACAATAATGAATATTCAGTCTTCCAAATGTACATTTTAAGGTTTCGGTATCGAAGAACATTATCCCTAAAACGATATCGTCACTTCAACCCATCTATAAGCTTTTTAAGAGTTTTCGACTGTTTCAGTTTCGTGGTGATTGATACCTTCACTATATATCTTTACAGATGGTTACAGCTGACGCAGTCACAGGCAGTCAAATCATTGTGCACTATCAAAAATGTTAAATATTATGAGGATAACTCTCTAAAGGTGCGTATCCATTCGAAACAATTGATTAGGAACATGTTACGTTAGGGTTAAGGGTACAGTTCGATGGATGGAAATGTGGTCAGGCGATTACCTACGTTGGAAATCCTCGTCAGATTATTCTGATAGTCAGTAATAAATTTTTATTTTTTGAAAGTCCACCAATTAATTATTTGTTGTTGAATGGTGGTAAAACAAATATTTGACAGTAGAGACGACAAAGGAGAATTTCAAATGTTATTCCAGGAATTGTGGGACCAGCCGGACCGAGTATTTCAGGATGAGATGAATACGTACTGAAAGGAATAGAATAAATCATAAAAAAATTATCTAGTTGCCAAGAAATTACTTTTTTGTGATAGTATTTGTCTTTCATGTCCCACAAACACCTGTTCTGGTACACTAGACTTATCAGTTTACTTTAGCAATGGTTCCATCCCGAATTCAACTAATGAGATCATCAAAAGCAGTAACTGGTCGCACGAAAAAATCAAATTCGTTTGATCGCTCAAATAGTTTTGACAACAACCTGCATGTTTTAACTTGGTGTTTGTTAACAATGTCAACACTCCCATTGGATAACAGTTATATGTACATTGGGACGAAATCGTTGAGCTCGCCAGAACGCAATTTCATATGAATTCGCATCCACAGTAACCATACCTAAATGGAGACGGAGTACTGTTGCATGTTTATCCGTACCACGCGTTGTAGTCTATCAATTCCCAATTGGAACGGCAATAAAAATAAGAGCACTACAAGGGGTGTTCATAATCACTACCAGTGCTTTCATGTTCAAAGCGTCCCTGGTACAGTAATAAAAATTTCTTGCCTGTGGCCCCTAGTCGCCAGTGAACGTGCTATCGAAGGTAGTTGAGGAATGAAGGCTCGGCTAGTTGGACTGGCTGAATACTAATTTTTTGTCCGTTTCACAATATTTATTTATCAATGCCGTGTGTTCATGGGGTTAGGTGAGGTAGTGAATGGTTTTGCAAACCGATTTTTGAAAACTTTTTCTACAGATCAATTACCCTAACACCAAACTGATATTTTTGCACTCGACGCGCGTTTCGCTAACAAGGTTAGTATCTTCAGGAGAAGAAAATTGATATTGAATCTAAAGACAAGGGTTAGCTGTTCATATACCTACAGATTTTTGGTACGATGTAACCTTTGTTAAATGATGATTATCCCAATTGATTTTTCGGTAATTAACTGGTGAAACCACTACCTGCAAATTGATTTGTCAACAATAGATTAAAAAGCGGACAAATTAATTTGCAGGTAGTGGTTCCACTAGTTAATTACCGAAAAATCAATTAGGATAATCATTTAACAAACAAAGTCCACATCGGATCAAAAAACTTTAGGTATATAAACAGCTAACCCTTGTCTTTAGATTCAGTATCAATTTGCTTCTCCTGAAGATGCTAATCTTGTTAGCGAAACGCGCGTCGAGTGCAAAAATATCAGTTAGGTGTTAGGATAATTGATCTCTAGAAAACGTTTTCAACTTTTACACCAAAGGTTCCAATTTCATCGTTTATACCGATTTTTGTGTGTTTTTGGGTACTTTCATCAATATGTCTTTCTGGAGACCAGGGACACCCTGTATACCTAAAGTTTTTTGGTCTGATGTGGAATTTGTTTGTTAAATGATGATTATCTTCATTGATTTTTCGTTAATTAACTAGTGGAACCACTATCTGCAAATTAATGTGTCCACTTTTTAATATATATGTTGACAAATTAATTTGCAGGTAGTGGTTCCACTAGTTAATTACCGAAAAATCAA
>WOGP01006827.1:0-12123 GCA_015342065.1 Leptinotarsa undecemlineata | reverse complement strand
TTTTTGTATTTGTAATTTAAAACTCTTCCTACTTGTTTCAGTCGATATGAAATACAGCGTAGTTTTTTTGATAAGTACTGTATGTGATGGTCCCATCTGAGATGATTATCTATATATATACCCAGATATTTAATTTTTTTTGCAGGTTTAATTCCAAGATCATGTTGAATGTTCAGAGTGTATTCTGGCAAGGATGTCGAGAGACTGCTGAATGGTAAGTATACTGTTTTGTCAAAATTAATGGAAAGTAATCTACTGTCAAACCAGTCTTTAAGATTTCTGAGGTCTTTTTCAATATTTAGTTTCAGATTGTACCAGTCGTCATCTTTATAATATATCACCGTGTCGTCTGCAAAACTTATAATTTTCCCGATTGTTTTTTGTATGAATAAGTCATTCAAATAGATCACGAATAGCATCGGCCCCAGTACTGTCCCTTGAGGTACACCGCATGTTATTTTCATTTCTGCACTGATTTGGCTTCCAATTCTTACTCTTTGTTTTCTGTTTGTTAAATAGCTTTTTAGTAATTTGTGTGCAGTACCTCTCACGCCCATATCTTCCAGGGTATCTAAAAGTATGGAGTGGTCGACCGTATCGAATGCTTTCTTCAGATCTATGAAAACACCTATTGAAGGGGTACTTGAGTCTAGAGATTCATAGATGTTTCTTGTTAGGGAAAGAATTGCATCAGTAGTAGATTTATTATTTCTAAACCCGTACTGAGATGTTGACAGTAGATTATATTTGGTTAGAAATGTACATAATCTGGTTTTGAAAATTTTCTCAAAAATTTTGCTGATTGATGATAAAAGGGATATAGGCCGATAATTTGTGACATTATCTGTTTCGCCGCATTTGAAAATTGGAGTTACTATTGAGTTCTTCAGAACTGAGGGAAATATTCCAGATTCAAATGATTTATTTATGATGTCCATTAGAGGTTTGCTAATGAACTCAATAATAATCTTGAGAATTTCGGCTTTGATTCCATCGTGTCCAGGAGATTTATTATTCTTCAATTCATTTATAGTATTCTTTATCTCATTCATACTTGTAGGTGTAAGAAAAATTGAATTATTACTTATATTTTTCTTACTTTTGTAAATAGGATTTTTTTTAATGTTTTTTGCTAGGTTTCCTCCTACATTCACGAAAAAGCTATTGAACATGTCAGCGATTATTTTTTGATTGGTGACGACTTCACCTTTCTCGTTTTTAATGTTATTTATTTGCTTTCTTGTTTCAATTTTCAAAATTTCATTAACCGTTTTCCAGAGTTTTTTGCTTGTATTCTGTTCATTTTCCATTAACTTTTCATAATACTTGTCTTTTGCATCTCTTATTTTTTTCTCAGTTATTTTTTTGGTCGTTAGATAATTATTTTTTACGTTCACATTGGTTGGATCTTGTTTCCATAAGCGGTATAATAAGTTTTTTTTGTTGATATGCTTTATCAAGGACTTCGTAATCCAGTTTTTTCGTCTGCGCTCACTATTTTTTATTTTTATGTGTCTTGTTGATTTACGAATACATGTATTTATTATATATATGAATTTTTCTGTTACAGATTCAAGATCACGCATCGGGTATATTTCATCTTCCCAATTAATGTGGCTGATGGATTCAAGCAGTACTTTTTTGTCTAATCTTTGAAAGTATTTTTTTGAATTGTTATTCATTTCATTTATTTTTTTATTATTTAGTACGATTTGTAGTAACGTTATGTAGTGATCTGTGATTGTGGTGGAGATAGTTATAGGCAATAGATTGTTGAAGTTTTGCTGTTTCGTTTTAATAAATATATGATCTAGACATGATTCCGATCCATTCCTTGCTCTTGTAGTGGTGTTTATGGTTGAGTGGAATCCATATTCACTCATTATGTCGAGATATGTTCTCGAGTCTTCAGTTTCTTTCAAAAGATCAATGTTTATATCACCAACGAATAAACAGTAATGTGGGTTGTCATTCTCTTTGTTTAGCATATCGTTAAGTTGGTTTAGAAAGTCTTCAATTTTACTCGCTGGAGATCTATAGAACGCATAGATGCAGACGGTCTGTTTGTCTACAGTCATATTAATTTTCAGTAATATACTTCCGTTTAGCGTGATAAGATTATGGGAATGATATAAGTTTGCTTTTACAAAAACAATGACCCCGTCATTTTGGTTGTAGTTGCTGTCATTGTATAGAGTAACATAATCAGTCATATTGAGGGTGAAAGTATCAGGCACGTGCCAAGTTTCTGTTAAGACTATGCAGTCAAAAGACGTTCTGAGTTCTTCAAGATTGATTTTGAGTTCATCTATATTTTTTGAAATACTGCAAATATTAGTATTGAGGACTTTTATATCATTGAATTTATTATTTATCGCTAAGACTTCTTTCGCTTCATTGCAATTATTCAGGGGGTATGTTCTTATTTTTTCTACTATGAAATCTCTTATATAAGGATCCATATTGATAAGATTTACAATTAGTACTATATTAAAACAATGGAATATAATGTTATATGCTATCAATTTTTGAAGAGTTTACAATAACGAGTAATGGTAAGAGTAAATAAATATATGTAAGGTTGGTGATTATTTATTTATTTGCGGATCGTAGTCTGTTCTTCCCGTTGGAAGCTGGTTCTCCTGTTTTTTTTTCTTGTTTGTAGTAGAGTTCGTAGCGATAGTTGAACTGCATTATATGGATACGTATATTTTTCCCAGTTATCCTGACTAGGATGAAACTCCCACATATACACGTCTACTGCAAATTTTCAACTGATCGTCACGTCAAGTTTTTTCACCTACAGGTTAACGGCACCCTCGCCGCTTCTCGAATGTGATAAGCGCTGAGATGAAGGCAAAAAGTGTCCATTAAAAAGAGCTGGAACTGGATCGCAGGCCGGCACACTGTTGATTCTATCATTAGGCGGTGTTTGCTGAATTAATGGCGTCGGGACGGAGACTGACGCCACATCGAGACGGATTTGGCGCCGATCCGTATAGCCGAAGAGCGCCGGAAGTAGGCCACCGAGGCGGAATGAAAACCAGGGGTGCATGCTAAAAAAATTAACGTTCTTTTGGTCGTCGAATGATGAGGGAACGACAGCGGAATCAGAAATTAGGTGATGAAAGATGTGGGACAGTAGGAAATGTCACTGTTTTAATCATTCGAGGCTTCAAAAGAGCTAGCGAAACTGTCTCAAAATTATACAAAATAAGCTTTCTCTAATTTACGGATTCGAGCTGGTAAAATTGAAATTTTATTGTGCAACACGATTCATGTTTTCCAGATTCAACAAATTTGAGTGTTTTCTATTGTCAACTTCAAAGGTTTATCATGTAGTGGCACAGGTCGCAAGAAGCTGTCTTCAGTGTCGAATTTGATCCCCACTGTTATGGAGCCTTGCGTCATACGAAACACTATGCTTTGCAGATAAATTAGTCATGCTAGTCCAGGGCAATATACAGGGTGAGTCAATAAGATATCCTCGGTCCATTGCTATTAGAGGAAACAATATTTCGAACTGCTCAATTAATTTTTTTCGCAGTCATATCGATAAATACCAAAGTTATATTTTTTCTAAAAAAACACCCAGTATATAGTACACATTTACAATACATATGATAAAATTCTTGATTTCACTGACGATTTATTTGACGTTTTCTGGAGTGAGTTCATATATTGTTTTGAAATTGCTTTCCCTGAAAGAAAACTTAAGCTTAAAAAGAAAATAAACTCCCGTGTCTTCACCTTTGCTTAAACTTTAAGAGAAGAATCAAGGAAACTTAAAGATCTTAATAGTCTTAGGAAATCTTATCATGATGACAACTTAAAAGCCCTGTATAAATCTAGGAAAAAGATGTATCTTAAGAATGTTGAAAAAGAAAGGAAATCTTATTACAGAAACAGGATTGAGAATTCACAAAACAAGAACAAGACCTTGTGGCAAGTTATTAACACAAAACTCAATAGAAATCACATCAAAAAGGAAAAAATATTAAATCATGATAATCAAATTATAGAAAATGAGAAAGACATCTCTGACTTATTTGCCACTCACTATTCTACCTCAGTCCAACATAAACTCATTTCTCATTTCAAACCACTGTCCAATGAATGCACCAGCACCTTGAAAAAAAATAACTCTGTTTTTTCTACCCGTAACTCCAGAGGAAATAAAAACTGTTATACTTAGTATGCCAAATTAACATTCAACAGGTGTTGATGAAATACCGGTTAAATTACGTAAAGAATGTATAGATGACTTTTCACAAGGTTTTGCACTGATAATCAATGAATCTATAGAAATTGGTCAATTCCCCAGTATATTGAAATTAGCCTTAATTATCCCTGTTTTCAAAAAAGGGAATACTCTAGACATAAACAATTATCGACCTATTTCTTTACTGAGGGTACTCTTCAAAGTGATCGAAAAAATAATGACCATCAGACTTAATAACTGTCTCAATAAATTCCACTTATTAACCCCTTCTCAACACGGTTTTAGAGAAAAATTCTTTACCGAAACTGCTACAATTGAACTGATACAAATTATTAATGATGGATTAAATAGTAAAGATTTTGTGGCAGGTAAATTTTTTGATCTTACATGTGCATTTGATACTTTAAACATCACTTTTGTGGAAGAAAAGTTGGAATACGAGGAAATATTCAAAACTGGTTGATTTCATATCTATCTGACAAGAAACTTACAGTGAAAGTTAATAATGTTTATTCCTCAGAAAAGTACATCTTTCTAGGAACACCGCAAGATAGTGTTCTTGGTCCCATGATCTTTCTTATTTATATAAACGATTTAACAAATGTTATATCTCAAGGAAAAGTTTTCTTATATGCTGATGATACGTCCATTATATGGAGAGGGAAAACACTTTATGATGCAATTAATGCTTCACATGCTATCATACACAAATTTGAGTCATGGTGTTTCAGAAACAGGCTAACTATTATTCATGATAAAACCGTATGTATGTTATTTAAATTTTAAACAATTTCATTCGATGCAAAAAATATCAAAATTCATATAAAAAATCATGAGTTGAAAATAAGCAATGAAACAAAATTTCTGGGAGTCACCCTAGATGAACTCATTGCTTGGACTGCAATTATAAATAAGTTATGTTCTCAATTGTGTTCATCATGCTTTGCCATTAATAAGATTGCCTGCAACATAATTGTCTGGGGCCAAAGTGTTGATGTGCATAGAGTATTTGTGATATAAAAACGAATTTTGAAAACAATTTTCAGACTGAAGCCAACATAAACTTGTAGGGACTCATTTATTAGAAACAATATATTACCAGTAGTGGAAATATATCTATATAAATTATTGAGTTATATCCATATCAACAGAAGTAATTTGAAAACAAATGCAGAATTTCACAATTATTCCACTCGAAATAATTCAAACCTCCGCATTGCTAAATGTAATTTCAAATCAATTAAAAGTCCTTCAGAATTCAAAAGACAATTAAAATTATTTCTCTGTAAAAACTGTTTCTACAGTATTGATGAATTTTTAAACTACCAGCAATCTACTTTCAATATTTGGTTCCATTTAAAGGTAGTTGCACTATTTTTATATCTTAAGTTATTACCCTTAATATGATTTGTCTTTGATTGTATTGTACTATTTTTTGACATGTTATATCCAATCTTTTTTGGCTTACAGAATAAATGTGTATTCTATTCTATTCTATTCTATATGAATACGTCATTCATATTTTTTAGTTCTCTGAGGAATTTTTGTTTTGGAATTTTGATTGCGGCATTGTCAAGATATTCCAGGAAAATCTATTTCGCAGACAATTTTTTTTTTCAGTTCACCAACCACATATCTACAGCAATTAAGTGGATTTGTTTAGGAATAGTTGGTCAACACCACTATGATAATTTCTGGAATCTCAACTTTCTGAAACGAAATATAGGGTGCTCGGTGAAACCGGTCAAGTTTCATTCATTTTCAAAAAGACATAATTCAACTGTTCCAAATGGAACACCCTGTATTTACTCAAATCTGTTTATCGAATATTCAAACTAATCGTTAGTACATTAGCATTTTTTATGCTAGTGGATTGAATCTTTTTTTATTATGAATTATGAAGATATGGTGCAAATGATCTATACTTTGGGAAAAAGTGACGGAAACTGCCTTCTTGCATATAGGATGTACAAAGAGAAGTTCCCCAAAAGAAGACAACTAGATGGAAGGACATTTTAGGCTCTAAAAACAAGATTTGAAAGAACTGGTAATGTCACTCACGAGAAGTTCGAACATGTCTGCCCTGTAACAAATGAAGAGAATACATTTCAAATTGTTCTTCACCTTGTTGAAAATCCCCATGTGAGTACCCGAGACCTGGGCAGGGAATTAGGATTTTCTCACACCAACTTGTCTCGAATAATACGAGCTAGCAAATTTCATCCTTTAACACAAGCTATTGATGCAAGAGTTAGGAGGAAGATATTTTAAAAAACGTGTACAATTTTGTTGATGTGGCTTAGAAATGATCAATTAGGAAAATTATTTTTTCGATTTCGTGTTATTTTCTGATGAAGCAACTTTTCATAATAGCAGAGGAGCCCACGATGCAAAATGGGGATTTACTCGAGCGTCATTGAGACATATTAGGTCGCAAAGCTTAGATGATAAGAAGAAAAAAATGTTATATAATATTCATCGGTGGGGAAAGCGGCTATAGATTTTGAAATATGTAAAAAAATGATGTTGCATGGACATACTCGAGCGCGTCAGATATTGATAGCATCAATATCCTACGTATTCTTAATAATGTTGGTATGTTAATCTGATCGTTTACATGATGTGTGTGGTTGTACGTAAGGGTTAAAAGCGATTATTATAATGTGCAAAAATAATTCGCCATTTTGAAATACTCAAGCGCGTCAGATTGAGATATATATGGTTCATCTTTATGTTTTAGACGTGCTTTCTCATAGTCTGACGATTATCAAGAGAGATTCGCTTAATCTGACAAAAACAGTATTTGTTTTTTCTATTTAAAAAAAAATCATTGTAGGTAATTCCGGGAGGGATGGCCCCTCGGGTGAGATGGACCACCAAGCGTATTTCCAAAACTAGCCGCTAAATCTCACCCCTGGTAAGGTGCCGGTGCCATGGCTGACTAGTTTGTTGAGCTGTGTTGATCGTGCTCGATTTCATCAAATACTTCTGGATTTATCGTTGAAAATTGTTTCAAGGTAAGTGAAAAGTATTGTCGTAGTTCAATTGCCAACCTGTTAAAATCTGTTTTACCAAATAATATTCTGTAATTATATAAGTGAAAACAAACGTATTAATGAACGTTGTACAATGTAGTTGTCGTCCTAGGCGATTAGGTTGCAATATGGCGGTCTGGGGTCCATCTCTCCCAAGCGATCGGGAGAGATGGACCAGTACCTGGTTAGGTGAGATGAACCAGATATTTTATATAGTAAAATCAGTCTGTTTAGTTTCAAAGAGAGTAAATAACAGAAAATAACTATCTATAAGAGTAAATATGGGACACATAAAACATATTAGTGAGTATGGACAACAATTCATCGCCGATAATTGGATTTCTCACGTTATCTGGCTAATTTAACTTAAAACGCTGATACTTTCATAATATTAGCAATGTTAATTTTTTTACAGATGCCAACTAGGTACGTGCGTGAACCAGGCTCTACAAGAGCCAGCTGGGCTGAAGACGACCTGGTCAAGGCGATACGAGCTGTGAAGGATAAAACTATGGGTATCAATGAGGTATCCAGGTATTTTAACATTCCTAAGACAACTCTTAAAGAAGAATAAAATGCAACATTTCCTTAAAAGTCTCTATTGACCCACAGTCAGTTTTAGGGCCAGAGAATGAAAAGAAGATAGTTTTACATATACAAAAGCTGCAAGCTCGTAGCTTCACACCTACAAGAGATAGCGTAAGGTCAATGGCTTATAAATTAGCCGAGCAATTGAAAATCAAACATAATTTTAATGCAAACTCTCAAAAAGCAGGTTATGACTGGTTGGTCTCATTTATGACTCGTAACCCGACTTTAGTTATTAGAAAATCAGAAGGGGTATCTAAAAATAGAGCAATTGGAATGAATAAAGACGTAGTTGGCTCGTATTTTGAATTGCTAGAAACTGTAATGATAGATATGAATTAATAGGCAAACGATCCAATATTTTTAATATGCACGAAACCGGTTTGCAGTTAAATAACAAGCCTGGAGAGGTTATAGCTGTTACGGGTTCTAAAACTGTGAACTCGATAAAATCCGGTGAAAAGGGGGAAACAATAACTGTTGTCAGTTGCTTCAGCGGTGAAGGTACTTACATACCACCCTACTGCATATTCAAAGGGAAAAACAAAAAAACTGAGTCCACTGACCCCAGGATCGCAAGTCGTTATGAATGAAAAATCTGCTTACATTAATTCGCCCTTTTTTTTGATTGGTTAAAAAATCATTTTTTTCCCAGGAAGCCCAGTGGTAAGGTACTGCTTATTCTGGATGGACATACGTCCCACTGTAAATCTGTTGAGATGCTTGAGTTTACAGAGACTAATGACATTATTTTCCTGAGTCGTCCAAGCCACACCTCCCACTATCTGCAACCTCTGGATCGCAGTTTTTTGAAAAGCATTGAAAAGCTACTATAACATTGCTTGCAATACATTTGTAAGAAATAACTCCACAAGACAAATCACCACAAGGCTTCAATTTGGGCAGCAGTTGGGGGGAGCATGGGCGAAACAGTTCAAAATGCAATTAGTGGATTCCAGCGCTGTGGTATTATTCCACTTGATGTGTCAGCAATTCCTAAACATTGTTATCTGACATCAAGTGGCCAGGAACCTAACAGTCAAGTCGTAATTGGCCAAGACAATCTCCCACATCAGCCTAATCCGGAATATATCCAATGCCTGAGACATCCTCTGAACTAACGCCTACAAAACTTCTTTC
This sequence comes from Leptinotarsa undecemlineata, assembly GCA_015342065.1. NCBI lineage: Eukaryota > Metazoa > Arthropoda > Insecta > Coleoptera > Chrysomelidae > Leptinotarsa > Leptinotarsa undecemlineata. The sequence continues at coordinate 3,138 of WOGP01006827.1, read as the reverse complement.
TAATATTATTTCGCCGATACCTGTTCTATAAAGGAAACTGACAGCTCGAAATGTGAAGCTAGGTTTTCAAAACTTCTAACTTCCGAAGAAAATATTAAAAACGTAATCCTAACAAATGAAAAAAAGGCTATGGATTTAAAGTTGAAGGTGGACAGAAAAAGACAAAGAGAAATGACCAAGGTATTCAAGAGTGCTGATAAAAAACAGAAGAGTGAATATAGAGTCATTAATGACGAGAGTGAAGAAGAAGAAGACTTATACTTCGGGTGAGATGGACCGATGGTACAATTTTGTTTTGATTTTATAAAACATGTTATTACATAAGCATACATGTTTAAACATTAAATACATATTAAGTTAACTCCTATGACTCATCAGAAGAATATCCACTTCTCTGTGATTTAAATGTATGGAGCTATGTGTGTTGGAAAAAACAGAGGAATTACCCTACTGAATTAATTGAAAAGCTCAGGAAATAGCATGCAAATGAATAAGTGTATGTTTTTAAGTAGAATACTTGTATTTATACGAGAATAATTTTTAAAAAAATGCACAAAAAAAATAATTTTTTTTATAATCAATTGATTAATTATTGAAGAAAAGAGAAATTGATCGTTCTCTGTTTTTACCACTTTTATTTGTAACTAACGTTACTACAGTTTCGTCCTAAAGGGACATTTTCAAACTTATATATTGTATAATAGATAGAGAGAGAGAGATAGATAGAGAAAAAGTGAAAGGAGAATACAGGAATAGAAATTCGGAGAGGGAATGTAGGTATCACACAGCTGCACGCATTAAACTTTATCGACGAATTTTTGTTATTTCCGTTTCATATATTTTTCGTTATCCTTGAATTATTTCCTCCACATTAAAAAAAAATAGCTTCACTCGAGAATGTTGAGATGACGTTATTTTTTTAAAACTTTGCTACCCTCCCCTTTCTTTATGTCACTCTCAAATTGTCAGATTACTGGAATATACACTTTTTAGCAGGTAATCAACTCACCCTACCTTAATCTGACGCTCTTGAGAATTTCTGATGATCCTTTATCCCTCACAGGCGGCTTTATATATGGGGCTCATATTTGGTGGAGTTACTCAACCGGGTACAAGGTATCCCCCTGAATAATTTGCCGCGTTTTAGTAAATCCCGAAATTCCCGGCTTGGGCTCCCCTATTATAAAATTGAACTGTAAATCGTCATAACATGCATTATTATGCAACGGAAAACTCCCATTTTGTTCGTTGCCTAAACCATCAATACCGACTTATTTCAACGTTAAATACAGTTTTTCAGGCGAATTTACACGATTTCCGAAAATAACAGGTACCCGATTTCTTCTTATGTTCTCTAAAATATAATCAAACTCATTCTTGAATAGAATTTAAGGGTAGAAGGATGGCCTAAATTACTTCTTCCATCATTTATTGAATGAACAACATATCTAGGATATGATATCACTTCAATAATGCCTTCCAAATCTTCTCATTACCCTATAACGGAGTTATTTCGTGATGAGGATGTATCGAGTATAAATGAATTGTATGTTTATAGTATTATCACATATGTTACAGATTGTTTACAAATTCGAAACTCATCCCATTCCTTTGAAAATTATATACAAAAATTCATTGATCGGGGGCCAGAAACTAACAACCGTTTTTTGTATTCAAGAAGTCACAAAAAACCATTCTTCTTACTCCAAACCTGTGTTTCACCTACATCTTCACATTTTCTTACTTAACTTAATCTGCTTTCTGGGCGGGGGAGTGCATTATAATCATGCACATACGTATATGACTGAAATATCTTATTTTCTCGTCTTGTAAGGAATAGGTGTGTCCCACGAACTATTATTTAGAGGATCTAGAACGAAGAAAGAGGGTCATCGTTGCCCGAAAGGTATTCTCATATATGGTTACGGATGACGTCCACTAGACATAATAATCATGTATGAATGTGAAAAATATATGCTCAATGGGATAAGCTGAAATTGAAATGAAACTAAAACAAATTATCCAGTTACAATTAATCGTTATATTTTCAATTATCATTTCTGAAATATATTTTACTTAAAAAAATAGGTATTGTTATAGGTAAATAGGTATCAATTCCATTTCAACAAACTTCTATAATAATTTGAGTACAAGAAAACGTAAATATACAGCGTGACTCACGGTCGATGGTAGGTTAGACGTTTCTGGAAAACGCAAAGCATCATTTCTCTGAAAATTTCACCTCTCACATTTCCTTACCTGATCTATTGATCTAAAATATTTCCAGCATTGCGGCGTTGCCACTTCCATCAAAAAGTCCTAGAAACTTTTTTTTTTAAATAGAACACCCCGTATATTAATACATTTTTGGAATTGCTCTTGTATTTTGATACTTTTTTGTTAACAATGTCCTATACCTATCTCTATCTGTTTTCGAGGTAAAAAATAAATTGTGCTAAATATGATCCAAAATATATCCTTAATTGAAATTAAGTACATCAGTACTCTCAATTCACAAAAAGTTGATATTTTGATAATAGTTTGGACAAACTCGAAATATCCAATATCATACAGGGCGTGCTAAAATTACTGTTATTTCCATTGTGCATAAAAGAAGTCAAAAGTTCATATTTTCAAATGAAACCGCCTGTATATTACTCGGTTAATTGAAAGATGGTGAAAAATGCTTCAAGATGATAGAATGTCCCTATACCTTCTTCTTCTTCTTCTAGAAACATTATTTTTTTTAGAGTTTGGATTTAGGTAGCAGTGGAATTATCAAGTAATTTACAAAGAGTTATCGACGGTGCTTCGAATCATCTTCCGAAATGAATGCAAATATCGGTTATTCAAACGAAGTTCTTATGAAATTATTTATTATACACATGAACAAAGTGATCAAATCATTGTCAGAACGTGTGAAAAATTCAACCAAAAGTATCCTGCTTTAACGAAACGAGAGGAAGTTTGTAAGGTTACAAAATAATTTGCTTAACTATGGCTCAAAGTTTCCAGGGAAAAACTGTACCAAAAATCAGTAATTACTAAGTAAAAAGTAAGATTTTGTGGGCTAAAACATGTGAAAGTACATACAATAACAGAATAGAATGATTCAAAATAACAAAATTGTAAACAAAA
>WOGP01006826.1:0-12124 GCA_015342065.1 Leptinotarsa undecemlineata | reverse complement strand
TCACAAGAATCACTTTTATTGTTCAAGAGATTGTACAGAAATATTAAGGAAGTCTGCGCCCTGCAGACGAATTGAAAAATAGTGTACTTTGTTTTAGCTCTCTAAATAGCGTTGTTTTCCCGCAATTGATCATTGAAAATCGGATTTTCTACGCCGGTGACGTCACGAGCCTAGTCCCGCTCCTTGTTCGATTGGCCAATAGAAACAATACAAAATATGAACATTGCCAAATGTTAAAACTCACTTCCGACAACTGAATCTAAGAAGGAAGTGTAAGAAATGCATTGGAAGGGAGAATTGATTATACATGGGATCCAAATAACATAAAACGCAATTTACTGACAGTGTACATTTTCATGTTGATATTACAGACATTTTAATAATAGAAGTGTATATGAACCCGTTAACGTTTGAATTCGGAAACCATGGTTATAATAAGAATTTACTAGCTATATTTTCAAATGGTTCTAGAATGCTCATGAACCGTAATGAAATACATTAATTATGCATTCATGCCACCCACTGAAAATAAAAAATTCAACGTTATTTATTGGCGATATTGCCACCCAGCCACTTATCTCTTGAATATATGAGACAATGTACTCTTTCTAATGTTTCATAACTTCGTATTTCAGCTGAAATAATCAACATTTAGCAACACTGATGTAGAGACGATCAATTTTATTGGTCAACAGACACGCGGCAAATTTAAACTCTTGCTTCTCAAATTTTTCTTTTCTCAGCAAATATATTGGGACCGATTAGGCTCGATAAGTATAATATACCCCTAACTCGATCAGTCTATAAGCAAACCACTTTCATTTTCAGTAGTATGGAACAAGCCCATTGAGAGAAAGCGAATGCTCAGATATCTTCAAACGCTAATTGTATAAATTACTGGCCGAAAGATGCATTTATTCCCGTCATGAATTCGAACTATTTTGTAGTTAGTGACAGTACTGGCCTTCTCATGCTATTTCATATATTGCTTTATCTTTGTCATCACTGAAATACCAGATTCAAATTCGGTTCCTGAGGAGGACAACTCCACCCGAGTTGTTTTCCTAGGTCATCGTCCATTCTGTCTTTTCCAGGAAAGTGAACAGGTCACTAGGAGACATCTCCTTGATATTGGCAGGTCTAGGCCAAGACTCGCCGAGCACACACTCTCTTTGGCAATCTTGAGGTATTCGAAGGTGCAGCGATATTACTGTCGTTGCGCCGCTTTTTCAACCTTCTTGGGGTTCTCTCCATGGAGGTGCCCAAGTGAGGGAGCTTTCCTGCAAGGGCAGCAGGTTCCTTGCCTTTAATCAAGGCGGAGCTCTTGGAGCCCGCAGCAGGAAGTGCCTTTGCTATTGGTGGTGATCTGCTATATCAAGACTCATTCTAAGCCGTAGATTGGGTGGACATTGGTTGGACTTGTCATGGGTGGACATTTCTCTTCATCCCCAGCTACCGCCTTAGATTGAAGTGAGCACTTCTGTTCAGCTTTGGAATTGGTTTTGATGATTCTGTTGTTTAATTCATGTGTGTTCCCACGAGTAGTATTGGAAAAGTTGATCATCTCTGCCAGAGGTGAACTGATTACAATGATGTTTCGGCCAGTTCCCCAAGAGAATCGTTCGTGACCCCATATCACCCTGCCGCCAATCACTTGTCGGCACGATTCTTCACCCCATAGCTTGGGCAGGCTGGTCCATGGTGGCATGTTTTGCAAAGGCTTTTAGTGGGTTTTAGTTCCCCTCACACTACTTATTTCTGTCACTGACCTGGAGTCCGGCGACCCCGTCCGTATGGCCACATTGACTTCCTGGACAGGGCCTCCAGTTCCCTGGCCGTTCCCCTACCTGCCACCTGGGGACGCACCCGATAGGTAGCTCAACCCACGGGTTCAAGAATGTATTTTTTTACCATTATCCAACTTTATCATCTCAACTGTACACAATTTAATTTGTGAACTTGGACTAATCCGATCTATTTGTTGTTAGTAGGATATGAATGCAACAAAATTCGAATTTGACTTCTAATAAAATGTCTTGTATCTTTGTTAGGTCGGAAACTTTCCAGACCCTCCTCGTATTATACTTGAAACAAATCATTCGATGATTCGTAGATAGCTGACCAACTTCGTCACATGCTTGGTGATCATCCTGTTCAATGTTATACAAAACTTTCAGTTTTGCTCAAAATACTCGACGTCGCCCGAACTCGAGCGCATCAGCTTTTCATACGACATCGGCACCCTCTTTGGAAATGCGTGCATCGGGAAAGTGCGTGAGGGACGCCATTAGGCGATTGGAAGGGTCGCACGTTGGGAGCTCACATTTTTTTATCAGACTCGAACACTCATCGTATAGTTTGTGTTTGTCGCCTGAGGAATGGTAATCGTTGGAGTGTACTCGATATGCCTCGAGAAATATGATATCAGGTGGATCGTTTTAACGAAATGAGGTTCCTTTGAGATAGACATCTACACGGTGTCGCGCTGAAATATACTCCTGGTCACAAACACGAACGTGGTCAATTGGCGTCGTAAATAGGTTCGAAAATGGCCGGCACACAGAGCGGTAAAATCACCTTAAACCTAGCCATAAATGAAATTTGTCAACTTCAATTGTCACCGGTAATAATGGACATTAGGACATGTAGACATGTAGGACATTCTTTGTGACCATCATTATCTGTGTATGTCCATTACTTGTGACATGAGAGCAGTTGAAACCAAGCGTTTGTTCACTATGCATGTGTTTGTTTAAAATTACCCCTCAAATCTCATTTGTTTGCTTATTCATTAATTTATAATTTGTGTTATATTGGTGAAAAAATAGCTATGGATATTGTTGGTCAAGGTATATACTACATTTTAAGATACATAAGTTTTATTTAGAAGGCTTTATTTTCGAATATGTAATGTAAAGTATAAAATCATTTGTGAAATGACAAACTTGTATATTCGTCGTTCTTCAGCAATCGTGGATATTTTGAACATGTGCAACTAATTGCAACAAAATAATACTTATGTTTTATGAAGAATAAGTATATGAAGCAAAATTATTCATGAGGTTTCACATTTCATAGAATTTTTCTTTTGAAATTCACGAAAAATTGTAGTATCAAATGATATTTTATCAATTGTGACATATTGTGGACCTTCTGTTATATCTATGTCAAGAAAAAACCTACACGAACTTGTTAGAGCTAGTCCGCAGCGACTGCTTGACAGAAAGCTACAGTATTTGGAAGAAACATTGGTTGAAATAACGAAGTGCCCCCCGGAAAAAAGTGAAGAACTTCAAAAGGTCGTTAAGACTTTTCAAGTGGTATATAAACGTAAATAGCTTGCTTCTAATAATACAATTAGTCGTTTCTTAGAGAAAGGCCACGAATGGCTTGATGCTGAGATTTCACTACCTACTGGCCCAGTTCCTGGACGTTCCAAAGGTCACCCCAGGAAAGAATTCTTGGAATCAAGTGAACGCACAAAACGTCGTAAAATAAAGGAACTCAGAGAAAATGTGGTTGTTGATGAACTGTCTTATGCAGCACAGCTGAGTCATCGATCTAGTGGAAACAATGACATTGCGAAAGTGACCAAAAGTCTAACCAGTGCGGTAAAGTTTCGTAAAGCAACTGCTATTGGAAGTGAAACTGTGGCTACAAAAAAAATACACGCTCGAAAAAGCTTCAATTGTTGAAGCCGATATTGAAGCCGATTTGACCATGAATCAATATGGGGTGATTCATATACAGTGTGAACCATTTTCAATGGAAACACCGTCCTGAAATTTGAAGTTTTAAACCGATTTCAATAATTTTTTTCAAATGTCAAGTAGAAACAAATAGCATAAATATTTTTAATGGAAATAACGGAATTACATTCAAGTTTTAACGCAAATTAACTAAAACTATGACCTAATATTTCAATTTAAATCTTAGTTGCCATGGAAATGATATTACAGTTTGACACAAGATTTAAGTGTACTATTGATACTGGGGCTGCTGACTCCCTTGCAAAATAAAGTGCTGTAAGCAGCTCCATCGGATCAGAACCTGTCACTGGCATCGCTTCAGGGTTTAGGGCCAAACCAAGATTGAACACCTCGATGGCAAGAAGATTCATCGACTTCTGACAGAACCATTCAGGACTGGCTAACTCAAAGGCGTTTATTTACCTTTCGAAGCTCGATAGCAAACAGTTGTTGGACTACACTAGGGATGAACTATGATGTCTAACAAGCCTTCTTACAGGTCAATGTCATTTGAATCATCATATGCAGAAACTTGGAATGTCGGAAGACAGTGCAGGTCGCCTCTGTTTGGGAAATGATGAAACATCAGAGCACATACTATGTGCCTGCCCTGCTGGGGACCCAATTAAGGTTGTAAGAGTTCAGCGGAGGTGTACTTTCACCATCCTACCTATGAAACCACTCACCAAACATACTAATCGGCTTTGTTGAGAAGAGCGGGTTATTTGATCGAGTATCAATAAGTGTGAGCTATGATAAACTTTTGCGGCTTGCGGTGGAGGGGCGAATAGACCCACTCACTTTGGACTTAACCTCTGGTTCACCCATAAGTGGCTGCGGTGAGAGTGTTGAATTTCAAGAGAAATCATATAACACTTTGAAAACTCAGCATTAGCTTGTGGTCTTTTGATGTTCAATTTAACTTATTGGTACATCTATTCTATATTTATGCGAAGGTAGATGTATCGGTTCATTTTGAATCAGTTGCCATTCAGCAATTACCACAGTCTTTTTTATCTGATGATGCCAGCCAACTCGGTAAACGAAACAGGTGCCAGGAGAACTCTTGGGTACATCGAGACCAGAAGATTCACTGTAGTATTATGATTCAATCAGTCAGAAGAGTAAGAGGATATTTTTCAATTTTGAATCCAAACAATAGTTACTGGAATCCATATTTGTGAGATTTCCAGCCAAAACAGATGCGGAGGAACTTCAAGTCCAAGCTTCATGTAGCAGAGTATACTAATGAGTTCTGAAACAATGAAAGTAAACCAAAATTGCCCTTCTCAACCGACTCTCACAGTTAGTAAGGCTACAGTATATAATTGGTAGGTTATGGTGACTCACTACTTATATTCAGGATGTAGGAGATGCATTCTCAAAACAATTTGTATTCATACGAGATAACGCTGATTTTTATACCAGTAGTGGTTCAGGAGTACTTGAAGCACAGATTGCTCGTTTTGATTTGTCATGCATGCTGACCAGATCTGAATCCAATGTAGAATAATGAAATCAATTTGAATAAAGCATTGAAATACGTCGTTGTGATCGAAAATACGTTGCGCTGCTGATTCAAAAAGAACAAAGGTAATGGATGGATTTTCTCTAAACAAGTATGACAATGCCAGATAAGTTCAATTTGCAAGGAGCAGAAAGATCCAATAACTGAATCGAGGTGAGATAAGTTTAAATATATACAAGAAGACTAGGAGAATATTTTTAATGCGGAATCAAAACGATAGATAGTGGATTCCATATTTCTGAGATTCCCAACCAAAACAGACGCGAAAAAACTACAAGTAGTCAAAGCTATATGTAGATACTCATTGACCTTCTCAACAGACTTTGAAAGTTAGTAACGCTACAAAATCTAATTGGTGGGTTATGGTAACTCAGTACTTATATTCAAGATGAAGAAGATGCATTCTCAAAAAAAAATTGTATTTATACGAGATAACGCTCATTTTCATACCAATAGTAGTTCAGAAGTGCTTGAAGCACAGTGATGGAATGACCTGCTTGCTGACCAGATCTAAATCCAATGTAGATTAATGAAATCACTTTGAATAAAGAATGTAAACACATCGGCGTGATCGAAAATATGATGTGCTGTTGATTCAAAAAGGACTAGGGTAATGGATGGATTTTATCTAAAAAAATATGACAATGCCATATAAGTTTGGTTAGTAGAAAGCAAATAGATCCAATAAGTCAGTAGGAGTGAGATACGTAAATATAAACAAGGAGAGTGAATGTTCCTGAATGAAATTTCGAAACATTCACTTCTTTCAGCATCTGTATACAGTAATATCTGCCTACCGAGAAACAACTACTTTCGTAGCTAACACCACAACAGATATTGGATAATGACCTGTAGACGTTTGTGCGAGTGTGCTCATAGTGTGAATTCCTGAAAATGCAAACTAACATTTGTATTTTCTGATTATACAATTGATACAGATAATAGTCAGTATACAACAGTTTTCATCAAAATTGAGTTTCATTACGAATGAGCAAATTCCACAGTTCTAGCTCTTCTCTAATTCTTCCTTTTCTCATCATAATCAAAATCAAAATAATAACCAGCTATCATGACCGTAACGACTTCTGAAGTTGGAAGTCGTTGCGAAAAGCCGTAAACTCCCATCCAAATTCACTTATCAAGTGTCGTTACTCGGATAGAGACGAGAGGATGCATTCGTCGATCCTGCGACGGAAATTTCCTGCAAGAAAACGAGAAAATCTGTCGGAATCATTAAAACCGAAATAACTCCCAACTCCCATCCGAAGTGATTAGCTAGTGGCAGCAGGAAGATAAGCCGATGTGCGTCGACGTTTCGAGCGATTTCCTGCGAGTGTGCAACTCAACGACGCCCGTCGATCCATTACACGATTTGCATTCACGTACGGTGGGATTAATGAGTTTTCTTCTCCTGTTCGAGTCATTATACGCCATAGTGGGAATTTGAGGAACTATTCCCTGTAAACAGAGATATTGGGATGATATGATAGGTTGTGCAGAAGGAAATGATTGCCACAGGAGTGAGTCGTATCTTTGCTGACTGATCCATCAGTTGAAATTACTATGGAAGTAATTTCTCTGATTGAAAATCGTGGAATAGATCCCAGAAATGTACAGGGTTACAATTTGAAAACATTCCACACTCAATATCTTCCTTCCAGTAAATAATATGAGGAAGAATATTCGTAGCCCCCGTTGTTCAACCTCCCGATTTGAGTTCAATTCTGCTTCCAATGATACCTTGACGTTTTATTTTTTGATGAGCAGTTTCAGAAAAATAGCGTACTGAACTCACACATTGAATTAGAAGTCGCCTGTTCCAAGATACATTATTATATTGACTCTTTTTGGGAAAGAAAGTTTTTGGCTACTATTCCATCTCGATACTGCCCTCTATCATTACAAAAACTTCACTAGTAATTGACTAGCAAGTTGCTAGCAAGTGCAAAAGGTTGTGTTTCATGAACACCGGATTCAATATGCTCCCAAAGAAAAAATCTAAGAGTGTTAAATCCGGTGATCTCGGAGGTCATTCAACTGCTTCCCTTCTGTCAATCTATCTATCCGGAAATCTCTCGTTCAACCACTGACGGATGGAAGGAAAATAATTAGGTGAAGCACCATCCTGCTGGAAATGTAACAGATAATCATTCAAGTTTTTTCCAGAAATAATGGACCAATAATGAAATTTCCAAGATAGCCAAAAATTAACTTTTGTTTCTTTTCTCTGCTACTGAACCTTTTCGTTGATATTGCCATCAACATAACCTTCCACAACTTTGATCAATGTTGCTTCAACTGCAAGAGGAATAGCCTATGCGGTGTATAAAAAGTAGTATGGTAGATTAGGTTGATTTGGAGAAATCCTTCCATCTTCCATCCCTTTATCCATATGACTGCGATTGAAAGAAGATTTTATACATTCCACCTAATTATAATTTTTTAGTACCAGGGAGGTCTTGGATGTACCCTGTCTTACCAAAAGATACCTTAGTCCAACTAGAAGAACAATCGAAACAGTGGATTTGAAAGATAGAACCGACTCTTAAGGAGGCGAAGACCGTTTCATCTGCAGATAAGGTCATAGCATCGGTTTTTTGGGATACGTGTGGGATAATTTTCATTACCTATCTTAAAAAAGTTATAACTATCAACAACGAGCATAACGCAAACTTATTGCATTGTTTGAGTTGAGAAATCAAGGAGAAACAGATGAATTTGGCAGAGAAAAAAGTTTTGTTTCATCAATGCACCAGCTCTCAAGTTTATTATCGTAGTAACCAGAATCACAGAATTTAAGTTTGATTTGTTAGCTCATGCACCATATTCGCCAAGTATCTTGGCATTTTCCTTGACTAAAATCTCATCTGAAACGCTCACTTTGAAAAAGTTTAACACAAAGCCTATGGAAATGTCGAAGGATTTGTGGTAAAACTTGGGGTTTCAGTCCCAATCAAATCCATTGGATATATGTGATGTTTGTCAAAGCAATGATCACTTATGGTGCAGGCTGTACAGAAAACGGTCCAGGCAAAGGTCTCTGGCTTACAGAGATAGGCTTGTCTGGCCATCAGTATCACACCGTCAGCGGCCGTGGGGAGCCTTCTAGATTTACCCCTCTACACATTTTTATGGAGAGAGAGAGGAAGACTAGATGGGCTGCATATAAACTTGTGCACATTGACAGTTGCACAAATCAATTCAATGCAGAGTGCAACAGACTGTTGGTTGACACTGGAAGTCACAGAATTCTGAAAATGACCTCTGACTTTATGTCTCCAACTGTCAACTACGAACTGTTTTCTAAATTACTAATCTCGAGTAGAGGGAAGTGGATACATCCAACCTCATACACAAGTCAATAAAAAAATTTTTGGACAGTCAAGCGGCGTTGGAAGTTCTTGGCTCCTAACGAGCGACGTCTAAATTGGTATCAAATTGCTAAAAACAACTCTCCTCGATAGGAATACTTATCAGTTCGTCCCTGGTTCAAATTCCTGGCCATACAGGCCCAGAAGGCAGTGAGTTTACTGACTCCCTTGCAAAGGAGGGTGCTGCAAGCAGCTTCATCGAACCAGAACATGTCATTGGCATCGCTTTAGGCTCTGTCAAACAAAGATTGAACACCTGGATGACAAGAACAGTTATGGACTTCTGGCAGATCCTTCCAGAATTGGCTCAATCCACGGCATTCATTCATCCTTTGAAGCTCACTATCATCCAAACCATCATATGCAGAGAGTCGGACTGTCGAAAGACAGTGTCACCTCCGTTTGGAAAATAATAAACCAGCAGAGCACATACTTGTATCTGCACAGCTGGGAACAAATTCATGTTTTTAGAGTTCGGCAAAGTCGTACTCTTACCATCTGACCTGAAACACTACTCACCGTACAAACTAATAGGCTTCGTTAAGGAGCTGGGCTCATTGGGTCTCGAGTGTGAATGAGTATGACCCGCAATAAATACTTGCGGGTTACAGTGGGAGATTGAATAGACCTACTCACTTTGGACCTAATCCAAGCTTACCCTATTCGCCAGATTTAGTCACCTGAGACCATTTTCTGTTCCGAAACTTGGAATAATGTTTCGGTGGTCAAAGATTTTCCAACGATGAAGTGTTGTCAGCAGTTATCAATGGCGATTTTGAGGAGTAAGACAGGACCCATCATGAAACGGTATCAATCTTATTGGAAGTCGCTGGGAAGAGTGTATAGAGCGGCGAGGAGAATATGTTAAGAAATGAATAAATTTTTTCCAAAATTTTATTTTTGTGTTCTCTTTGTTGGGCCAGATACCTCTGGGGCCATCCACTATACTATTATAACATAGTATTTCCTAATAAGTCCTATTATGATATAGAATCAATCCACTTCTGTTTGAACTTTTTCTCAAGAACATCTCTCTGAACAATATTCCAAGAATCTATCGTTTCCCTAATAATGTACCCGTGACAATCATTAATCTTGGTTTCGCCCCATCTCCCTTTCTGATTGACGGACGTGATTAAAAGCAACAACTGAAAGTGAATAAAAAGACGTCTATTCCTGCCATCGGGAACGTCTTTGCCGAAACTTTTTACACGCATCCATCTTAATTACGGAATTCCGATACTATCTGATACAAATATAATCCTCCGAAAATTTATAGAAGTTATCTTGACAAGGTTCCTAATGGAAATATTGATTTTTACTGGTGTAGTGAGGATTAATGGTTTGTCTTTTTTAAGTGGGGAACTTTTTTATTTCATTCCACTGATTTGAACCTTTTTTCAACAGGGTATTTGAGCTTTGTCGTCTCACTTTTCTGATTGTTCTTTCTTCTACATGCACTTTCATCACAACGAATATGGTTTGAAAATAATACTATGACTAAGAATCTTATACGTTTCAGTGTACACATTTTTCGGTATTGGAGGCCGTGGATTACTGGAATATCTTCCTGACCCGAGTACCAAGCTTCTTCAGAGTAATCTTTGAGTCATTAGAGATCACTAAGGATGTATAAACGTCTGAAGAAGCAAGCCACTCGCGCCAACAAAACGTCAGGAAGAAGTTTCAGAAATCCACAGCCTTCAAACCCGAACAATAGTCACACTGAAAATCTAGGCCGTGATAGCCTCAGCCATTTCTTTAATTCCATACTCTCTCGAATCCTTGATTTTCTTAAATAATCAAGTATTTTGTGTAGATTGAGATATTTCTTTACTACTGAGCTACTTAGCTGAGTATCGTTAGGTCTTCATGATTCAGCAAGTTTTCAGTGCGGTTTTTTGTTTTTCTAAAGAGGCCTACAAGAAGTTCCCTCAGTGATATCTAGAATGTTAGCGTCTCTTTTTTAGACTTATCATCTCTCTTACAGCTCCAAGGTTGTGGTCTAGAAGGCCCACTATACGAATATTTGAAAGACGATCTCTCCATTGATTTCGCCTATGTTTTACACGCTTTATATTAGCTTCATCTGTATCTATAATGTATGTACGTATGTTTGTTTTTATGTATGTTGTTTTTTTTTGTAACTTTCAAGCTCGGGATCTATATCGGCATTATTGATTGATCTAGTCGCGGGTAGATGGCGCTGCACGTAACTCTCGACATTTTCGCTTGATCTAATCGCAGGCAAATGGCGTTATACGTAACTTCCTTGATAGGTTGTTCAAAAGGAAATCAAAATAAATAAATATAGTTAGAAAAGAAAAACTAGAAAACACGCTATTAAAGAACATCGAACTGAGAAGTTGAATTTTTTTAATGAGCACAAAACAGTAGCAATCGAAAAATGCTAGTATTATTGTGAGAAAAGCGTAGGCGCTTTATGCCATATTTTCTGTATATCAAGCGCCCGTCGCGTTTTTCACAATAATACTAGTATTTGTTGTCGTTATTGTTTCAAGATTAATAAAAAAAATATATTTAACTTTTCAGTTCGATGTTCATTAGAAGCGTGTTTTCAGGTTTTTTAAACTATATTTATCAACTGATAGTATGGATTTCCAAGTTTCTGATTGAGCTGACATACATTGTATTATATACTTTCGGTTCATTGTAGAAACTTAGAGGAGGTGTTTGGAGTCAAAAGTAGTTCATTCTCTTTCAGTAGTTTTTTTTAGGACAAAACACAAGCACTACATAAAAATCCTCAAGACGCTCTGAAAGCGGTGCCTGTGCGAAAGTCGCGATTCACGTTGAATTTGAATCGCGTTGAATCGCGACCTTCGCATCTACAATCAGGCGGATAACTCTTTTCTGGATGGAATACAGCTGCTTCAGGGTGTGCTTGGGGACAGAGTTTCATACATGAGAGCAATATTTCATAGAAGCAATTCATTAGTTCGGACTTCCATTGACTGATATGATATAAATTGATTTGAAATTCCTGAAAGCATCTGTGAAAAATTAAAAGGTTAGCTGGAAAATAACAAATATATTAAGCAAAAACAACTAAATTACAATTGAATAAAATACAAGCAACAACCAAATAAAAACATTTATTAACACGAGATGAAAAATATAAAATTATCAACAAGAAATGAAAATTTAAAATTGAAAAATTCCAAATAAAGTTACTTCACGACGTTTTCATTGTTAGTATCCAACTAATTACTTATTCCTGACTATTTATAGGTCATTTGAGTGCTTTCCGTTGCTTCATCCGTTTTAGCGGAAGCTGATATGGAGGGATTTGGTCGTGTTCCGCATGACTTGAGATTTCCATATGTTGCGTATATCTATGCTAGCGGCCTGACGACTTCGACAATTGCGGAACTAGCCAAAAGTTACACCCATGTCCTATCCCTGAAGAGATGGGATGAAATCAAAGGATGCAGCTTTGCCAGGATCACTCTGGG
>WOGP01006825.1:0-12124 GCA_015342065.1 Leptinotarsa undecemlineata | reverse complement strand
GAAATCGTAGAAACTTTTGTCAATAGCATCCTAATTGGAATTTAGAGCAGTTGGCCAATGTAATGTTTATAAATGAGAAGAAATTCATGTTATTCAACAATGACGGACGTGTTCGGGTATGGAGACGTCCCGGTGAACGCTATTTGGATAACTATGTAAAAGAAATTGTTTCTTTTGGAGGTTGATCGATAATTGTATGGGCTGGTAAAACTTTAACAGGACACACGGACTTCGTGGTATTTCGGGAAGGGATTTTAACGGCTGTCCGTTACATAGAGAAGATATTGGAACCTCATGTCGTCCCATTTGCCAAAATATGGGCGCAGGGTTCATTTTACAGTAAGATAATGCCAGGCAAAACGTAGCCAGGGTCGTGAGAACCTATAGGAACACAATATTGATGTCATGAGATGGCCAGCTAATAGTCCGGATTTGAATTCTATTGAGCAGCTCGGGGATTAACTGGAAAAGTGTTTGAAGGATCATCTATCCTTTCTAAATCTGAACCAAGTTCCAAGAGCCAGAGGTGGATGTACTCACTATCAATGTACATTTTTGTACTTTGTACTTATGTTAAGATCAGTTCCACAAAAAAAAGACGATAATATAAATCTGCAAAATTTAGTTTGGAAATGCAAATTTCGGAATTTTCATGAATAGGATCACCGATTTATGTTTCTTTCAATCGGTTGAACAAGTTGAACAGATCTGTAAACGCTGTCTAGTCTTCAACTATTCCATCGTTTTTGTGCATTGAGAGAAATAACTTTGAGAAAATAGTTTTCAGTTACCAAGTATCAATGATAGTTTTGAGAATTATGGCATTTTTAAAATTCACTACAACAAGAGAAAAGGAAAAAATCAATGCTAATCACATTCGTTGATTCATGTTGGAATTATGTTAGTAATCAAAACACCGCCAACTGAATATGTAGTCAAAAGACAAACGAATGCAAGATGAATTGTAATCATAGAAATGTCAATAAAAGTGATTCTTTGATGTGAAATTGAGCAATCGGTTCTGTTGTAATTCAAATCTATAAATTTATCTACAAGGCAAGGCAGCGATGATGGGAAGCGACCAGATGGCATGACTCTAATTTCTCAACGGAGAGGAAAACCGTTTGTTTAGGATTTCACCTGCGTCGATACTTTGGCTTCTTGTCACGTTCCTTCGACTTCTGTATCCAGCGAGGCATCAGCTGCATCAGCGGAATTGTCAAAAAACCAAAGTACAATGATTTGGGAGCTAATTTCATTTTTTATGCAATAGTTGTCGAAACTTTCGGTACTTTAGGCCCCCAAGCATTGGAGTTCAATCATGAAATAGGCATTAGGATCTCTAAAGAGACGAATGACCCAAGAGCTACTTCTTTCTTGATTCAGAAAATTAGCATTCTAATTCAACGAGAAGATGCAGCTTCATGTTCACGTACAATTTCTCAATTCTAAACACTGGGTCAGTGTTTCCCATGAACAAAATATATCAGCCACTTCCTATGATGGTACAGCCAATCCTATCCTATCCTCACCCCCAATCGAGAATTATGTGTCTCAAATCTCTTTCACCGATGCCGCTATCCAATTCTCATGTTTTCACGGAACGCAACGAATATATACAGACAGTGCAAAAACTGAAGTTGTACAGTGTGGTGGAAGACTCGCAGCAATCCGGTCAAGCTCTGACAGAAGAGGGAGTAGGAACTCTAAATGAAGCTCAGTTCAGTCCTTGGGCTGAGCCTTCACAGCCCCCAAAAGAAACCTAACCTAACCAATTCAGTTTTGAGCAGCTTTGCTTCGAATTCCTCATCCCACCAATCCAATGAAGGGGTGAATCATCATATCCGTGTTTACTCAGAAGAAGGTAGTAATGGCAAACGTAGTATCAATAGTTACAACAATAGATCGGTGATACATTCTTGGGTTTAATGGTTTGGAAAATATTGGAAACACCTGTTTGATGAACAGTGTAATCCAATGTTTATCAAATACGAGATGGTTGCTGGCATATTCAAAATAGGATACATATATGGAAGATAGCAGTACTACTATTTCGAATATGAAATGTTTTTCAATCAAAGCGTTCGCAGAAGTCATCAAGGAATTGCGGTCCGAAGATACATCTGTTGGAGTAATTAACACAGTCTACTTTGAAAGTTAGATTCAAAGGTTTGCCCCTCGAATAATGGATTCTGCTCATCAAGACGTCCACAAATTCCTTCGATATCTTTCAAAAGGTATACATGAGGACCTTGAAAGAATTACTGAGAAATCTGAACCGATCCTAACGGAGATTGACGAAAAGTTGAGCGACACTAAAAAGCACAAGAGTCCTGGCTGGGATATTAGAATATGAACAAACTCAAGATTGAAGACAATTTTGTTGGTCAATTGGAATCCACTATGAAGTGCACACACTGTGGATATTCATCAGTAACCTTTGATCCTTTCTGGGATTTGTCCCTCACCATGCCACAAAGAACTGGAAAATTGACTTTGTCACATTTCTCGGATTCCTTCACAAAAGGAGAAACTCTGGATGGAGACAAAAAAGCATCGTGTTCGAGGTGCAAGGAAAGAATAAAATGTACATAGTCCCTATCAATCTATAAGTTTCCCCGTATTTCAGTAACTTATTTGAAAATATTGTCTCCAACGAAATGATTCAGAGGAAAATTGAATATTTCCATTGACTTTTGTTCAGATGGATTGAATATGAGCAAATATGCAGCGGATAATGTGGCTCCTTGTCGTTATAGTTAATATGCACTTTCAAATCACAGTGGGACTACTTACAACGGGCATTGAACAGCATATTGCTCTTCTTCTTTCCTATTTTTTTTATAAACTTAGTTCTCTGAATTGATTTGTATTCCATCACTGATCCAAATATTAATTGTATTATACAATGCAAGTAGTCGTAGGTCTGTTTGAAATCATTAAACTACAAAGTCCCTAACTTCAAGTAGAAAGTGGTATATTTTTAGAAGAACGTTTTTCACAAAAATGCGAGAAACTTTCTAAAAATGAAAATAGGCAAATTCTTTCGAAATGAACTATTCACAAAGATGTGTGAATCATGCGAAGAAGTAACTTTCAGACACAAACTGGAAGAAAAAGTCCTCTCCCTTTTTACATTTCTGTATGCAGATGGATAAATAGAAATTCAAAAACTTTCCTGAATTGTGTTCAAGACTTTCATTTTCCAACATCTCTGATATGAAAATATGATTATTTGTTGTTTTTTCCTCAGTGAAGCCATTTTGATAATCTTCTCTTTTCTCTGTTTCATATCGTTCAATCACATTCTCATTATTTCCGCTTTGTTTTTGTACACTATCGCTGATATTGTGATTCCTCTGTAATTGTCAAAAATTGTTTGGTCACCTTTTCATGTATGTGGTCATTACCCTGATATTTTTTAATTTTGCCATTGAGATAGGTCAAGCTATTCCTGCCGGCCTTCAGTTATTCTGCTGGTATTCTACTTCCTCCAAAGATTTTGTTTTGCAATTCTATTAATTATTGCTACTTCTACCTCCGGCACAGAAGGGGTTTCATTTAATTAATTTCATGAACATACAAACAAACCACTGATAACTACAAAATATTTTTTCTGGAATAGCGATAGAGGTTCTGAAGCAGTTAGTTTTGAGCTCCACACCTCACTGAAAAATCAGCTTGTGTGAATGATCCTACTACTAACTATTTTACTATTCACTCGGTATTGAGTCGGTAAGTTCTTTTGTTTCGTTCGGCTTTTCTCTTGCAATATTGTATTTATCTAAAAGCAGCACATGATAATTATTGTTGCTTATTACTGAAGTACTGAAAACATTCATAACTTCATGGGAAGTAACTGGTTATATGAATATTTTATCATTTGAATGTCGTTTTAGAATGTTTCTTGTTCGACATTTGTTGATATCTACCTGGTCATGACTTACGAAAAGGGATAGCAAATATTATGTATTGAAATTCATTCATTCACAAAACATCGTGAATTCGTACAAAACTTTTTGTTCATCATTTCGATATTTCAAAATGAAACGTTCGCAGTGAGGCTAACTCAGGTTCCGTAATACAAATCAATACAGTTGAAGTTAAAGTAGGAAATGGAATTTTGAAACCAATTTATTGTTTCTGAGGTTTAGTTTTCATTATCTTAATTCATTTAAACAATAATGAAATACGTGAAAGAAATTTTTCATATCACATGAGGATGAAATATTAACATATTTGCCACTTCCAGAAGTATGATTCATTTCAACTGGTCAACAATACAACATATATTTCATAGTCTTCATGGTGAATAGTTGATACTGTTGATATGGAGAAAAATGACTATATTGTCGGACATCTCAATCTTTCTGCACAAATAATTTCAGTTTGACAAAATACTCCTAATTATACAGTCAATTTAGTACTTGATTGTACAATAGTTTATCGACACAGAACCCGGTCATATTCAATAATTTATAGTAATACAGTGTCTATATTTTGACAAAAACTTGATTTTAGTCACGAACTTTTTTGAAATATGAAAGAACTCGAATCATGAACATTCGACTTTTCCTAAAAACCTGACGAAATACTTTTAGAAAGTAACTGTAGCGCTAGGAATAATTTCTTGAATATAGTCTTATTGAACAGTGTCTTAGAATTAACAATAACTTCATTTATTTTTGTATTATTTTACGCTGTAAAATAATGAAATTGGTTGTAAAACAGACAATAATCCTCAACAAACACAGAAGTGTTCAACATTCTTTGACGGAGAACTTGTGATAAATCTGCACAAATGCATTTATTGAAAAAATGTTAATCAACACTCTTGTGACTTGTTTCGAAAGATGGAAGAAACACCATAATGATATATAGGGTGTCAATTTGAAAATGTGCCACCACTAATATCTTCCTTTTAGTAAACAATATGAGGAAACAGAAAATAAGGTCGATTTTATAGTCAAGGGGGATACTTTTAAGGAATATTCGTAGCTCTTGTGGTTTACCCCGTAAGAGGGGTAAATGTAACCCTCAGAACTTCAAATGGCAATAGGAGTCAAGTGGCACATCATTTTGATTGACGTTTAATATTACTTCCAATGGTACCCTGAGTTATTATTTTTTGATGAGCATTTTCTGAAAAATAGCATTCTAAACTAACACATGTAAGTAGAATTTGCCTGTTCTGAAATGCGTTATTGTATTGACTCCTTTCAATGAAAATGACACTGTTCCAACCCTTGAATAACAGGAATAAATGAATTACGTGTGGGGTTTTTCATTTGTTGGTTATTGTTCTTTCATAAAATTAAATTAAATTATCTAAAAAGACATTTCAAATAGGAAATCTACCTACCCTTATCTTACAAACTGTTAGAAATGTCGTTTCAAGCCATTCGGCTTCAAACAATAATAAAGTCTATTTTTGAACTCTCCTGTAACATTATTGAAATCTTGATTGGTGTGCTGTTGTAATTCGTCTTTCAAGTTATTCAATATCAGAAAGTTTGTATTTTATAAGCAAAAAATTCAGGATGTCACCAATGAAAGAAATCGAAGTATGTTAAATCCGGTGATCTTGGAGACCATTTAACTGCTCCTTTTCTGCCAATCCATCTATTCTGAAATCTCTCGTTTAGCCACTGTCGGACGGGAATAAAACAATGAGGCAGAGTGCCGTCCTGCTGGAAATGTTACAGATCCTCTAACAAAAGATCGTTATTTCCTGCATTCATTCGAGTTTCTAGCTCGTGAGTTATAAGAGGATCCATAGTATTTCCAAGTATCTCAAGGTATAGATTAACAGTCAAGTTTTTGCCAGAAATAATAGACCAATAATGGCATTTCCAAGAATACCAGATGAAACATAAACTTTTTGTGGCTGTAAAAATTTGTGGGTATTTTTCACAACACTAGCGTCTATCAATATTGCCATTCATTAAAAAATTAACAGAAGATAAGGGATGGTATTGACTCGATGAGACATTGAAAAGCATTTTCAATGCTTTTCTTACAGTCTCGCATGTAATTCCCGTCTGTTCTGATACCGATCGTAAGGAAATTGAATGTATACCATTTTTACACTTTTATATACTTATTGAAATAATAACTAAAAAGCTCAACAGTTATAACTTCATGCACAATACTACCACTTCGGTAAAATTTGCGAACCAATTTTTTTCCTGAAAACAGAAACTTTTTATAGGAGTAGAAAAAAGGACGGCTTTCTGTACACTTTCTGTGATGAGTACTGAAAATTCAGCATTCACTTAACACAACTTTACTATCATCTACTTTTCACTATTGAACTACTTTTTGATGTAAATTAATAGGAGCTAATGGCTAATGTTACACATAATGACCAGTTCTGGTCAAACCATGCCTCTCAGTATGGACGTACTAATAATTAGTTTCTACTCATCCGAAAATAATAAGTCAGGGTACCATTGGATGCAAAATTGAACGCCAATAAAAATTATTTGTCACTTGACCTCCGTTCCCATTCAAAATTCTAAGGGTAACATCTACTCCTACTAGAGAATTGAATCACAAGGCTAATAATAATTTTTAGAAGTGTCACCCTCAATGATAAAATCAACCTGCTTATTCAATTCCACATATTGTTTACTGAAAGGAATATATTAAGAGTGGAAAGTTTTCATATTGACACTATGTGTAGTCTAGATCTATTTGAAAGTTTAGCGTGAAAATTGTATTAGACATTGTAATTGATATTTGCAATTCATATTGTGAATGCATAAAACTCTTTGTGAATGTATCTTAAATCATCGTATATTTTTAATTCAGTTCTTACAGGGTTGCAACATACATTCAATCAGCTATTAATGAATTTTATATCATTTGAAATCTTCACGATTGACTCAGAGTATACATGTATACCAAGACACAATTTTCTGTAGATTATAATCCATACACAGATGTAAGTAACCATTTTGCTGAAATCGTTATTCTACGTCATTTTTACTGCTCTGTACCTTCTTTGCAATTGATTTCATATAAAATTGTATGATAACATCTTCGAAGACAATTCTGTTCATGAGAAAATTGAATATGAGGCGTATTTGGCACAGAGCCAGAAATTGTCCTATTTTAGTAGTTTTTTTTCAAGATGGCGCCAAATGCAGAGCAATGTGGCTAATGCTAAGTTGAGTTTTTCACTCTCCAACAGTAGGGTTGAATCGCTTCGTACTCCTCTAGTGGCTATGTTATATGTATATCGACTTGAATACAATGAAAATTATTTCTTCTGGGATGATAGGTTTTGAAAAAGTACACAGATTTACATTTCTCAAAAGCTAATGCGAATATGCATATGTTTCGGGGTAATCCAAAAGCTGAATGAACATAAATCATAGGTATTCAGCATCAGAAGAAACTGTTGCAAATGTCACAATAAATGAAATTCAATGAAATATATGCCAAATAAAATCATATCCTTGCCATTACATATCCATTTTTCGTGATGATAGTCGAACTTTGAAATAAAATTCATAGTGAAATCCATTGTTATAAGTATTATCATGTGTTAATTTTCGTTACCTATCTATTTGACGAAATCATCCACCGAAAGTATTATATTCAAAAGTTTTGCTGATTATTACTTGAATTGAAACAATTACATTGCCAAGTAGAGGTATCATACTAAAATATATCTACTGAATCAAAAATCTGTCCATTTGTCATCCAAGTGCCGATGAACACATTAATATTTTTCTGCTTAAATATTGAATATTTAGTCTTGAAATTGATTTGGTTCAAGCAATCATTTGCCTATGTGAAAACAGCTCTCTCCCCAGAACAAAAATGCTGTTTATCAACCCGCTTTCTGCTATTTACAGTCATCTTCTGATGATTCCCACTTGGTTAGCGAAACGCACTTCAAGAGAAAGTATTTTTGTTCTGATGAGAAAGAAGGGTTTTCAATAGATTTATTTCACCCAGTTGTTTCGAATTCCACTGATCGAAATACGAAGTTATTGTTCTGAAAATAGTCTCCTTCGTGAAAAATATGAAATGTATAATACTCGTTTCATTATAGTTTTTATTGCTAACGAAAAATGCTAACTGTATATCCGTGTCCAAAAATACTTTTTTCTTGATAAGTTCTTGGAATTCGGATTGTTTTCTTTTTTGACTTGATTTACTGAACCCCTCTGAATTGTCTTCTTGAGAAGATCTTGATGATGGTCATATCATCATTTTTGGTATGGAGGGTGAGAAGAACCATCACTGTTTATCAGAAAGTGTCCATCCGAAGCCATCAAATTAGCCAGAGTGAACCTTTCAATTGAAGCCTGCATGTCAAAGAATGACGAGAGTTAGATAAACCGGAAGTAGAAACCCCTGCTTCCGTTGAATTTCAACGTTATCTCACATAACATAATACTACGATGAGCTCTATATTACTAACAATTCGAGTTACTGAAAATATTGAATAACTAGGCATACTTCACGTTTTCTTTGATTGCTAAGTTCATATCATACCACGTTTGGTATAAGCGCCATTTTGGTCGAATTTTGGATCATAATTTATCATTTATTAGTGTCCACTAGTTTCAGCTAACTTCCAACTTGGTTCTTCTTACCTCCACTCTCCATGAGTTTAGGGTAAATAAGATATAGAATCATGTTGCAAATTCTGCATATTAGCATACTTGGAAAATTTTCCAATTTTGGTCATTTGGGACAATTTAATTTCTCGTCTTGGAGTCACGTGGATATTTATTCCACTTTTTACTCACCCTGTGAATTTTCCTGACATGTTTTCATTGATTTTACAGCAACCTAATGAAGGATACGCGTTAAATCTGAGTAGATATGCTATGAGAGAGCTTGGACCGAAATGGCCGTTGTCCCATGTGAATCCCCATAAGGAAAAAGTTGGTCTAACATGTCATTTGTGTCACTAGGTTTTTCAAAAAGTCACTAGACTTGATTGAAAAGTCACTAGAATTCAATCCCTTTGACAATATACTGGAGGCAATCGAAGTAACAGATTGAGTTTTAACGTACACAATCGTTGAGACAGCACTTCAGATTAAAAAAGTGACTTTTCGATCAAATCTAGTGACATTTTGGAAAATCTAGTGAGGAAAATGACACATTGGATACGTTAGTTTCTTTCCTTGTTATCTCAATGAGGTAAAAGTAGGTCTAACATATTATATGTGTCAATAGGTTTTCCAAAAAGTCACTAGATTTGATTGAAAAGCCACTTGAATTCAATCCAATCGAGGTGACAGAAGAGTTTTGACGTACACCATCGTTCAGAAAGCATTTCAGGTTATAAGGTGACTTTTTGATCAAATCTAGTGACATTTCTTATGGAGATTTACATGGGAAAACGGTCATTTCTGTTCTAGCTCTCTCATAGCATATCTACTAATATAGTTGAATACAACTTTTATTGTCTATTTCTCGGATAAACTCTCAATGTGAGAATTATTTTCTATGGCTACTGGATTGAAGGTATTTGAAGGAAATCAAACTTGGTATTGTTTATTGAGAAACTATATATTTGATATTCAATCGTCATGAAGTCAATCCTAGACATATAAGAGAGTAAAGCAATGAAGTAATGTATGCTTCCGGCTCACAATCAAAAATATGCTTTAAGCAATGTTAGCATAGCAAGTTGACAATGTGAATTTTCATTATTCACGTTTTGTATATTCCAACACTCAACCTTTTTTTGATTATTTATATGTTTGTGCCACCACTGATACACTATAGGGACTGATTCATCTTTTCAAAAAGTTCTCTATTTTTATTCTTTGGCAATAGTGAAAATGTTCAAATAGCCATGGATGTTGGGAAAATGTTTGGTTACCGATAACAAATGAATCAATCAAAGGCAAATGTTTGCTTGGACCAAATCAAGTTTCACTCAGTGTATTTCCTTATTTTTGAGCTTTCAATATCAAAACGAAAGGAAATTATTGAGGAAAATTATTCTCTAAAATATATAAAAACTGTTCTGGATATACAAGATTATTTTATTTATTTAAGACGTGATTTCGTCTCGTTTGTGTCTATCAGGAAAGGCGAATTCATTTCTACTATTGTATATGTTTCAAAATGTATAGGAATTCATTGTGAAATACAAATAAATCATATCATATCCTTGCCATCTCTGATATATTTTCTGAAATGAGTTTTTGTAAAACTTTGTTCGACCTTAAACATATTTTAGAAGGTGCATATCACTTTTCACACCATTGACACAATTTACTCTAAAATTTTGAGTATACATGTTCAGCATTCCAAAAAAGCTTTCAGAAAACAAATGGTGAAATTATTCATAATTCATAACAACCGTATACTCTCCAATATAAGTTAGTACCTGTCGTCCAATCAAATGATTAATTTAACTACTTCAAAGGTATCAACAAGTAATTTATGATTAACCGAAATATATTTGAAACAGGTGAATGAAATTGATGCTATTGCATAGTATTTTATTTCGAATGTCTCCATATTTTCTGAAGGTTGAATTTCAAACATTCATTATGGAAAAGAAGAGTTTCCAATTCAACTTTGAACTCTAGTTCCTCGTTGAGAAGATGAGTATCATACGTTAACTCGATTTTTTCATTTTGAAAACTGTTTACGTTCTTTTATGCACGGTATTGATGTTCTTTCACTATCACTTATGTGTAACATCGAATTTGATTCATAAGACAATTCAAGTAAACTCATCATGTGTTTGACACTTACGCTATTTTTTAAAGAATCTGCCGTTTTTGTGAGAACGCAAAAATACCCATGCTAGGTTGTCCCAAATGAGTTAACATTTTGTTATTTTTATCATCGTCTCTTTGAACCATGGTAATTTTGTTGAATTAGAAGTAATTTAGGAATAAACACATCATCAGCAAATCATTGACGAAACGAAATATCATAATCGGGCAAAATTTACAGAAAAGTACTAGGTAGAAAAATTTGTACTACATGTCACCCAGAGGTGATACCAACATTTTTCCAAACAACTCGTGAAAGCACTTCGAATTTCATAAGGGTTCATCGATATATTAGTGAGGCGTCAATATTATTGACATTTGGGGTATGATGTCAATAACATTGAATTTAAGTTTGCAGGATACTTTGTTGATCAATATTATTGACTCAATAATGTTGATTAAATAATAATGACCGGGGAGCCTAAGAGCAGCCTTAGAACAACTTCAGTTGAAAGATCAGAAAAGAGAATTCAGAACTTCAGTAATTTCAAATCCTTATTCAATTTGAAGATTCAATACCAATTCATGAATTAGCTTTAAGATATCTTATTTCCAGGTAGTTTCATTTTGACTTCATCCCATGTTTTGATTACGTTTCCACGGATAGATATTTCAGAGAATTCATTGGACTGAAGAATTAACAATCTTATAGTGAAACAACTAGACTGATAGTATGTGTGTTTATCACGGAACATTCCATTCATCCTATAACGGTTTTATGAAGGAAAGTTCCCTGTTGGCAAAAATGTCCATGAATGACTTCTTGGAATAAAAAATACACAGAAACTGAAATTTTAATGAGAAACTGAATATAAGAAATCAAGTCACGTTCAACAATGGGGTTATGATAGCAATCTTGTAGATTCTTCATTGAGCAGAAAACTATATAGCCAAACCATGAATGAAATTTGCCGATTCCAAGAGACGAAAATGAAAAGCCAAAACAATAACTCATTTGGGTCAACTTAGTCTGAGTTCTTACGAAATAAAGATCAAAAACCAGTTTCATTTTGAGCATGTCACTCGACTTAAACCTATATCGATAGGTGTCGGGTAGATCGATAGTTATTACATTGTCACATGGATCTTGTTCAATATTTATGTAGGTCAAGCTAGAATTCCATTCAGAGCATGCATGAAAGAACATAAAAACAGTTTTCACAATAAAAAAATTAATTCAATTCATGGAACTCACGTTCTCACAGAGAAACATGAGCTTGATCGTCAAAACTTCGCATTTGCAGAAAGAAGGATCAGAATTCAACTTTCTTGAAAATATGCAACTCGTTGAATTTCAAAATTCAGCTCTATTTTATGTATTTTCATCAGGAAATCAATACCCTGACTATATATATATA
>WOGP01006824.1:0-12124 GCA_015342065.1 Leptinotarsa undecemlineata | reverse complement strand
GTTCGGCGTGGGTGCTTTGTTCACTCACTCGAATTGACTGCCGTGTTGGTCGGTGGTTCAAGCCCTAGTCTGAACGATCGATCTTCACTTGCTATCGGATATCTCAATTCCATCATCCATTCCTACCTTAGAAAATTTCGTGAACAGTTCTACTAATGTTCACAGGTAAGACGTCGTTAATCCTTAGCTCGCACGCGTTTTGACTTCTGAGGGTTGTCGTTCGTAGGGGTGCGACAGCTGGTTAACGGAAAAACAGATTTTTTTAAACAGATTAGAACATCATAATTGAGAAATAAATTTGATATACCCTAATTAGACTCTGGGCGAAAAATGTCTGCACTGATTTTTATATATGAAATTATTAATAACAATATGAATTCCGCAGAATTATTGTTACTATCAACAATCAACGTACCTCCCAGACTTGTTTTTGATTCTTTTTGATTCTCCCAGGAATACGTCAATCGAATATTTCAACTCACTTATGTTAGGTCAGATTAGATCCGAAGTGAGTGGGTCTATTCGACCCTGTACCGCAACCCGCAAGGATTTATTTTGACTCACACCTATTCACACTCGACCAAATGAACCTAGCTTCTCAATGAAGCCGATTAGTTTGTACGGTAAGTTTGTAAGAGTACGGGTCTGCTGAACTCGATAAAAGTGATTCAGTCCCCAGCGGGGCAGGCACAAACCATGTGCTCTGCTGTTTCTTCGTAATCCAAACAGAGGCAACACACACTGTCTTCCGACAGTCCGAGTCTCTCCATATGATGATTCAAATGACAGTGACCTGTAAGAAGGCCTGTTGGACATCGTAGTTCATCCCTACTATAGTCCAACATCTGTTGGGTATCAAGCTTCAAAGGGTGAATTAACGCCTTGGAATGAGCCAATCCTGAAAGATTCTCCCAGAAGTCCATGAATATTCTTACCATCCAGGTGTTCAATCTTTGTTTGGCAAAGCCTAAAACGATGCCACTGATAGGTTCTGGCCCGATGAAGCTGCTTGCTTCGTGTTACACGCAGTAGAAATCATCCTATCAACATCTACTTTTTTATCATTTTCAATTCGCAATTGTCCTTACACTATGGCACTTCTGCCATAATCGTTTGAAACGAGGACCCAGATTAGTCTGTTGCGTCCCTTTCAATAAAAATAGGTCATGAGGCCCTTTTGGCTCATGCAATATGTATGCTGAAATATATTCAATGCAATTGTTATCGACTTCTTACAAACAATATTATGCCTCGTTTCGATAATATTTCCTGATAATATTCATATATTACGATATATGATACTTATTTTATCAAATGACTAGGCTGAACACAGTCATCATTGGACTCAAAACACATACCAAGCGCTCGAAACTACGCTTGGTCCAGAACTTTCCCATTTGGAAATAAAAACCTTAGATTCCCCCTAAAGTATTTATGTTACCGAATAACAACTCTCCAGCTCAACCAGTGGGGTTCCCATTTGGGGGGTGCGGACTACGAAGTCAAATGTTTGCTTCATTTTGAGGGACATTTCATCAGCCATCCTATGGGGGTTCGTATTTCGGATTAATCCTGAACATGCTGCAGAATGGTCTGGTTTATTCTAGATTGCTGTAGAATTATCACGATTACTCTAGAAACTTTCAACCCTCATACCTTATCCACCAGGGGTTGCAAATGGAAATCTTTTTCTTGGATGGAAGGTAGAGGACTATAGCAATAAAACTTCAACTCTTTCGATCAGAGATGTTCCAGGATATTCCAGATCATTCCTGAATGTTTAATAATTTTACAGGATATAATGAAATGTTGTATGATGCTGAAGATTATTCTTAAAAAAAAGTCAGGCTTGTATAACTACAACAGTATATTCGTTGAAATAAATAGTCATAGTTCACATAAAAGTGCAATGTAATGTTGCTGACGAAACAATTTTTCATCATTTGGTGAATTATTACGAGTGTAGAGCCCTTTTAATCCACTGCCGGATGACCGCCACCTTCACCAAAATCTTTGTTGTCTGATTGAAATATTCAGAAAAAAATTAATTTCCACATCAAAACCTTATTCTATTACGCATTTGAAAGAGGCCCGATCATGAACTCATGAATAATTTGGATCAGAATAATCAATGTAATTGTAAGGAACCTATTGGCGTTTTACTTTTCCTTCGTGTTTAGACAGGAAGAAACTTTCTAAGAAATTGAGGAAAACATTAACATAGATTTAAACATCATGCACACAAGTTTCTTCTGAATTAAAAAGGAAAGAAGTGCATCTGAAACAATTATTTACTATACATACATTGAGTTAGGTATAAGTAAAGTGTAGTGGAGAAAAAGTGATTTTTATATAACTCAATATTCAAATTGGAATTATTCATTTCTGAAAGAAGGTTCCGCCGTTGTGAATAAATCTTAGCGATGTAGGGTTTTTTCCTCTCTTTGAGAATTTCTCACTTTCTATTTGTTGACGAGTAAATGTAAAGCAAGAACATATTTCATAGTTTAGTTCCAAGATTTTGAAATTTCAATAGCAGGGATGCAAAACCACATCAAAACTCTAAAAAAAATTGTATTTCTCGTTTTATTGGTATTTTTGAAGTATCACCTCCAGTGTAACTGAGTTTGTCTACAGTAAAATGTGTTGCAAAGGGGTTCAGTAATTCTGGGAATTTATGAAGACGGCGTTCTAATAAGAGCTTTTGATTTGAAAACCGTTTTCAGCACTTGCCCTTGCCTCCAGAAATCGAGATATAGTAATTTCAACTGGGCACATGTACCGCTTTTTTGCTCTCGATCAAAAAATAAATGAGGAAACATTAATAGCTACCATAAACATTAGTTATGAAGATCTAATAAAATTAGCAACTATCAGCCACATGTCTTTCGGAAAAGATCAAAAAGCGACCTTCTATCTTATGTCACCCACATTTGGAATGAGGCAATCATATATTTACATGGCCTTTGATTGTGTCTGGCATGAGGGTTTGCTGGCCAAACTTCGATACTATGGCTTGTCGGATCATTTTTGTGTATGGCTCTCCAGCTTCCTGAAATAACATTCCCTGCAAGTGGCCGTCGATTAAATTTCTCCCGAAAACTTTTACCATCAACGCTGGTGTTCCCCAGGGATCCAATTGTCTCCAACACTCTATTTATCAACGACTTACTAAAAATAATAAGAATCCAATATATTGCTTTGCTGACGACAGCACACTTGTCTCATCATTCCATTTGGATTCCAGGACATCGGCCGCGGATGCACATCTTCACCGGCAGCAGGAGGTTGCATATCTCAATAAGAATCTAGAAGTGAGTTCGAATAGAGGTAAAAGTACCCAGTTTCAATTCGATGTCACAAAAACCCAGGCATCGGTTTTCGCCAAGAAGATGAATGTCTCCGAACCGGCCATGATAATGTCAGGACACACAATTTCGCTTTCTACTTCTATAAGTTTACTGGAGGTTTGAATGGACACCAATTTGTCTTGGTACAGTCATGTTGCTGGAATTGCAATAGCTGCTTCTCAAAAGCTTGAAACACTGTCCCGAACCAGAAAACTGTACACACCTCAGGAACTTTTGATGCTTCATAAAGCTAGTTTAGAATATTTGTTCGCATGTATAGAGCTCCGCCCCTCAACATTCTCCTGAAATGTGGGAACTGCCGTTTTCTGGAGGAAAAAAATATCTATTCTTTCGAACTCCACTGAAAGAACTCTCATGAAATACAATTCTGAGAATTATACACAATTCAAAATAGTATATTACATAAAAGATCACATTTATAAATTATCAAACAACACAGCATTTGGAGACATCAATCACAATCAAGGTCGGCGGTAAGCAGGTCTTTCTTGATCCTCTTCAGGATGGGCGGCGTTGTATTCCAAGGATCTCAAAATAGCTGCTGGAATTGGTGGTGGAGTTGGGAGATGTGCTCCTTGAGGTTGGAACCCGTTTTCATCAGCAAGGTAGGTCACCTGAATAGGGGTGCCGTCAAGAGCGGTAAACTTGAATTCGCCTTGAGCTTCAAGAATATCAGCTGCTTTTGGGCGACCTTGCTCCCTAGCTGCAATGCCATTTTCGGCCTCGTAACTGAAATGCCACATATATCAATTTTATATATTTTCAGAATGCAATTTTTGTAAAACAGTTCGGTGACATGAATATGAATATTTGAAAAAAAAAATGATAGAACTGACACTGTACGAAAACATCATCATATCAGACAACCCCAAACACTTTTTCTAAAAGAATAAAACACCATAAAAGAATTTTTTTGAATGGGAAAACTGATTCAATATTTGCGAATCATTTTTTGATAGAGGGACACGAGTTCAATTGGGATTATGACGTATTGCATTTGGAAGAGAAAGTTTGCAACTGGGAAGTTGGTAATCAGAACAGATTCTGAAAGTAGGTAAAAAAACACTTCAATGTAGACACGTGTTTCGCTATACGAAAGTATCTTTATATCATAGCATCTTTTTATCGGACAAACCGCAAGCACTTCTTCCAAAAGAATAAAAGAACATAGAAGAAGTTCTTTCAATGGGAAGCCTAATTCAACATTTGCGAATCATCTTTTGCCAGAGGGGCATGAGTTCAATTGCTATTATGACGTATTACATTTGGAAGAGAAAATTTCCAACTGGGAAATTGATTATCAGACCAAATTTTGAAACTAGGTGGGAAAACACTTCAATGTGAGACACCTGTTTAGCTATAGAAAAGCAGTTTTATATCGGACAAACCGCAAACATTTTTTCCAAAAGAATAAAAGACCATAGAAGATTTTTTTTAATGGGAAGTCCAATTCAACATTTGCGAATCATCTTATGACAGAGGGGCACAAGTTCAATTGCGATTATTGCATTTGGAAGAGAAAGTTGGCAACTGGGAAATTGGTAATCAGGTAAAACTTGTTATTCATTATTCTTGTCTTATGAGTTGTTTATAAATATGTAAATAGTTCGGGTAAATAATGCATCATGTGGAAATTTTGCAGGTAGTATAGATAATGAGGCTTCATTTAAGGATTTTTATTGACAACATTTTGATAGGATATCCCTGTAGGTTGATCTAACCGAAGTTTAAAAAGTGATTATAGATATTTTTTCTCAAATAGAGGTGAAGATTTTCGATTCACCCGAGTTGTTCGAATATACATCACAATTTTTTTGTTAGGCATGAAAATCGTTGAGAAGAGAATCAGGATTTCAAGTTGAACAAAATTTAATTTTCTGCAAAATAATATGTTCAAAAGGATGCAGATTGGGCATGATTAATTTTGACTATTTTTGAATATAACGATTAAAATTTGAAAGGGAAACATTTTTACGAAACGTAAATTTTTGGAAAAGAAACGTTTTGGCTTTCTACTTTTCCATCTTCACAGAGAAAAATATTGGAAATTTTTCAAAAGAAGGGAGAAAGCGTATAATTTCAAATTGAACTCTTCACAAAGATGTGCGATCATGCAAAGAAGTAAATTTCAGACACAAAACCCCTGTCAATTTAAACAAGATTCCTTTGGCTACCAAATGAGAGGTAAAGTTAAGTTTTCTTCGCGAAAAAAAGTTAAATTTCATACGTTTAATCAACTTCGTAATTGAATGAAAATTAGAAATACTTTTTCAGGATTCAGCAGTTAGTCAAAGTTTGATACAATTATTTTTATTACTTCATTGCCATCTAATAAACTTGACCACCATTTTTTGTAATTCATGTCCACTTTTCTACTTTTTAGAGCAAAAGCATACGTTTCTCCTTAGAATATGATAGATTAATCCTTCATTAAATATCATTGAATACTATCAACTAACTTCTTTGCTTCACCTGCACTGCACATCTATGTAGAAGGCTCAATTTTAAATTAATTTCTATCTTTGGAAGATCCTCACTTTTTTTTTCGAAAACCCTCATTTTTTTTCGTATGAAGATGAGGAAATAGAAAACCAAAACCTTTCTTTTTTAATAATGCTTATCTACCCATATCATCAAAAAATTTATGTACAAAAAATTACTTCAAATAAATGATAAATATTGACATTAGAACCTACCTCCATGCATATGAACCATCCGGATTTGGCCCGTCTTGTGTTTGACTGATTATACGGATAACTTGTCCTGGACTAGGAACTACTCCTGGTCTGTATTGTCCTATAGCGCATCCAAAAACGGTTAAAAAGACCACCTGAAATGATCGATCGATAT
Organism: Leptinotarsa undecemlineata; assembly: GCA_015342065.1. Classification (NCBI taxonomy): domain Eukaryota; kingdom Metazoa; phylum Arthropoda; class Insecta; order Coleoptera; family Chrysomelidae; genus Leptinotarsa; species Leptinotarsa undecemlineata. Next base: position 5,903 of record WOGP01006824.1, on the reverse strand, counting down.
AATAAAATCAGTTTGAAGAGTAAATTTCAGGAGAGACTAATTTTTGGGAAAGAAAGTACTTATCCATCTTTTTACAAAAAATCTCTATTTCGTTTGTAGTCCAACCATTTGCAATGGAATCAAATCAGATATCATTCACAGCATTTTTACACAATATAATTAATGAAAGAGGTAAAATTTGATTAACAAGAAACACTGTCATTTTCACTGCTAGACACTCAGTTCATTCATAATTACGACTGTCACGGAATGGGTCGAATCCACCCATACCATCGGTGACAATACCAAAATAACAGTCATTTGCTCATTTCAGTGAGTCCCAGCTTCAGGAATCTTGTTTGAGTTGAAATATTCCTACAGTTTTTGTATCAAGATGGAGAAGTTGAAGGCTGAAAACTTTCTTTACCAAAAATTAATCCCTTCTAAAGATATTACCTTTCATTTTATTAATAACAAAAAAATCACATTCCCTACCATGCAAAATGTATTATAATGATTCTCAGCGCAATTTCATCATGGTTCAAATGATATTCAGCATTTTTTTGAAATATTACATCTGTCCAGATTATTGAAAAAACATTTTTCTGAAACCTATTTATACAAGTGGATCACATAATGACATTAAAAATTATTGAGCAGTTTGCGATCAATCTGAATTACTCAAATTGTTAGATAGTCCAATAACAAAATACTTTTCATGGGATTGTAGACATAATCATTAATCAGCAGAATGGATTCAGTAGTCAGTAGATCTACCAGTACAAATCTACCCATTTATCAACATAATAAATGCTTTCGAAAATAAACACCAGGTTGATTCTATTCACACAGATTTTTCGAAGGCATTCGACAGTGTAAATCACAATTTTTTTGCATAAACTAAACGCTGTAGGTATTCAGGAAAAAATTTTGAAATGGATGGAAAATTATCTTGCCTGCAGAGTCCACTATGTGAAATATGGTAAGTCAGTATCTACCTCAATCACATTTCCATCTGGGGTACCGCAGGGATCTCATTCAGGACCATTACTTTTCAACCTATTTGTAAATAACTTGAATGATGTTATTCTCTATAGATATTTGCTGATGATCTGAATATGTTAAACTCATCTGATACTGAATCATTAGAGTGCGATTTTTCTAACACTGCTGTGATATGATCTTATGGCAACTGAATATAGACAGATGTCAGAAATTCACTTTTTTCTGAAACAAAAATACCCTAATTTGTCTATATAAAATCAAACAATCGGAACTGAAAATAACAAATATAATCAGAGATTTAGGAATCACTCTTAACCCAAAAATGTCATTCGAACCTCATATTGTCATATTTGCTTCCAGAGCACTAAAAATGTTACATTTCACTCTCAGGTCTGTAATTTAATTATATCTCTCTTCATTAAAAATCATATACAGCTCAATTGTTGGATGGATAATCGAATAAACTCCACAATTTGGTGCCCTTCATATAATGTGGATATTGATGTGCTTGAAAATGAATATAACTATGAAAATACACTAGACCTTCTTAACTTCTAGCTCATAGAAAATTAGAACCAGATCTTACACTAAGGCTCAAAATAATCAATGGGAGCATTAACATCCCGGAACTTGTTGAACTTATAACTTTACATGTGAATCCAGAAAACAAAAAATACAAAAATCTTCAAAGTACCCTTTTGTCATACTAATGAGAGAATGAGTCTTTAGGTAGGATTTTTGAGACTTGGAATCATTTAAAAAAAGACTGTGGAAAAATTATAATTAATTGTCTTTTTTTTTGCCTTTCTTTTTATGTATTTTTTCCTTGCATCTACTGATACTTGTAGTACATATATTATTTTGTGAAAATTTGCAATGCCATTAATAAATAAATGAATAAAAATTAGGTCATCAATCGAACAGGTCTATACATGATGTAAGCGATGAGGCGCTACTCCCGATACGCCTGTCACTAACTCACTCACCAGTGATATCATGATTAGGCCGCTGTGATCACTTGTACACTAAACACAAATCCTTGCATACAGGAATCTAATTTATATATATATATACTGGACCGCCACTCGAGATCATGTAATCATCACAGTCCTCCCCTCAAATCTTTCGCACATTTTTTTTGTGCATTTATTTAAGTTTAATGCATCTGCTGGTAAAAGGTCACGAGGATTGTGAAGATGATGTACCGTAATAAATTGAAAGGTGTGGTGAGGATTAGAATGCTTTACAATACATTAATTTTACAGGGTGTTAAAATCGTGGTATCATGACTCACTGCATTCCTAGAACAGCGGATATTGAATTCATAGGCACAGTTGGGCTGGCAATGTCATCACACCTTTGAGATGTCAACATATGCGCTTAAAATATTATTCAATGGAAACGGCCTCAGACACCATGTGTGGAATGAAAAACTGAGTTGTATTGAATGATTGTGATTCTTGTCAGAAAAATATCTTATTTATTAGAACCACTTGAACACTTAAATTTAGACTATATCAATGAATATCGACCATTTAGAAAAATTTGACCAAATTGGAATACAATTTTTTCTTTGTGTGAATGGAGCAAACATGTGATAATAAATGTAACTGATGTTCGAGATTGTTCATTAAATGAATCAGGGAAATCACTTATTGCGCCCATATAATATATTAGGTTATCTATTTCTATGAGTCTATTTAAACTGTAATATCTCATAGAATATTTAATCAAATGAGCGCCATTTCAATCAGAGCACTTTTACCAATGTACTCTTTTTGTGTAAATATATTTTATACAATTTTTTTTATTTTTTTTTGCGTTTGGTAACACATGATTGTTTTTGTTTTCTCTTGGTAGCATTTAAAAAAATACATCGTGAAAATTAATTTTTTCAAAACAAATTGTTTATTAAATAAATTAAGAAAATAATAATCAACAATTTTTTTTTCAGAATATCAAAGAGAAATAGAAATTATGATCTAAAAAAATCGTTCCTTAATATTCATACTTGGTAGCAAAACAAAATTGTCAATCAACAAATGCGTTTTTAGGCAAGAACAAACTTTTTTAAGAAACGATTTTGTTTTGAAAAACCATAACGTTCATCAATGATAAAAATTTCCCCAAAAAATGTTCAAAGATCTTGTGAACAATACATTTATTTATATGAATTTTCAAACAAATAGGACTAAAAATTCTGAAAAATAATTTTTATGAAACTTTAAATAATAAGAATACGAATACATTTGAACACTAAACATATAAATTTTTTTATTGATTCAATTGAATTTTTCACTTTTTAACGTTTTTGGTTCACAGGCCAACGATGAAAACACTTTTTTACTTAAAACACCTTATTCTGTTTTTTAGGATGCTAAATCCAAATATGACACTTAGTAAAGCAGTAAAATACAAATAAAATTGTAAAATAATTTTTGCTTGATGTAGAAGAGTTGGCAGCAGTGCTGAAACACATTAACTGTTCAGAAAAAGGGGAATTATATTGTTTTGTTCACAGCGGATGTTTTGGTTACTATCAACCTTACCTTACTTTCTGGTTTTCAGTATATGTGCTCATTGAAATGTCTAATCGCGGTTGTAAGAACTCTGCTGACAGTTTTTGTTATATTTGTGGTGAGTTTCTTATTAAAAAACATCAAAGAAACATTACAGACTTCGTGAAAAAGGTTTATTTCTCATATTTTGGAATTAAACTTGGTGATCAGGATAAATCTTGGGCCCCGCAAAAGGTATCTTATGTTTGTGTTGAAGATCTTAGAAAATGGTCAAAAAAGGAGAAAAAAAGCCTTTAAGTACGCTGTTCCTATGGTATGGAGGGAACCTAGAAACCACACTGATGATTGCTACTTTTGTAGTATTGATATTACTGGCCATAACTCGAAAAAGGTAATAAGCTACCCTAACCTAATTTCCGCCATCCGACCAGTAGGGCATGGTATAGATTTGCCGGTCCCATAACCTCAAGATGATTTGAATTCTGTTCAAACTGATATGTTTTCTGATGTACTGTTAGATATAGATGAGCAAGATGATGAAGAGTTACAATGTGTGCTACAGCAAATATAGAGCCTAAACTGTTTACTCAGATTGAGCTGATTGACTTAGTTAGGGATCTTGGGTTAATAAAAGAAAAAGCTAAATAGCTTGTTTCTAGACTAAAAGAAAATAACTTATTGGCAACTAGCATATATGTGTATAGAAAGAGAGAGCAGCAGTTTTCGAAATTTTTTAACAAGAAGGTGATTTAGTGTACTGCTCAGACATTCCAGGTCTGATCAAAGAATTTGATGTTGATTACACAAGAGAAGAATGGAGGCTGTTTATTGATTCTTCCAAAACTGGTTTAAAATCTGTTTTGTTACACAATAGTAACACTTATGCATGTATACCTGTTGGCCATTCTGTACATATGAAAGAAACCTATAAAAACATAAAAATAGTATTGAATGAAATTGGCTATTCGGCTCATGGTTGGATGATATGTGGTGACTTGAAATTAACATGCATGCTTCTCGATCAGCAAGGCGGTTTTATCAAATTTTCATGTTTTTTGTGTGAATGGGACAGTAGAGCAAGGGATCAACATAGGTGCAGAAAGAACCAGTCTGTGAGGGAGTCTTTAAAACCCGGCGAGAACAACATTCTTCGCAAAAACCTTGTATATCCTAGAAATATTCTCTTACCACCTCTACATATAAAGTTGGGCCTCATGAAACAGTTTGTAAAGGCATTGCCTAAAGACGGAACTTGTTTCAAGTATCTCTGTCAGAAATGTCCAAACCTTCCAGAGGCTAAACTTAAAGAAAACATCTTGGTAGGACCCCACATTCCAAAAATGATGTTCAACGTAAACATTGAAACCACAATGACCATACATGAGAAAGAAGCATGGGTATCATTCAAGCAAGTTGATAGAAAATTCTTAGAAAATGCAAAAGACCCAGAATATCGAACCATTGTAGGTAACATGTTGAAGAATTTCAAGAAAGTAGGATGTTTGATGAGCCTGAAAGCTCACTTCTTGAACAGTCATCTTGATTACTTCCCGGAAAATTTGGGAGATGTTAGTGAGAAGCAGGGTGAGCGTTTTCACCAAGATATTAAATTGATGGAAAAACGTTACCAGGGCCACTGGAACATCAGCATGATGGGAGACTACTGTTGGCTACTTCACCGCGAAGCTCAACAAGCGACTCATCGCAGGAAAAGCTGCAAAAAAACTTCAAAGAAAAAATATAAATGAAGTATAAACCAATTTTTATGTTTCCAACGAGAATCTTTTTTAAAGGCTTCCAAGAAAAGCTCCAAGGAGTGAAAAATCAATATTACTGGAGTTTTTTCCCAACACCAAACCGTTATTTCAACACTTCGACATGTGTTTCGATCACCAAGTGGTCATCTTCAAGAGGAAGATCAGTGTTGGGAAAAAACTTCAGTAATATTCATTACTACACCAAAGGTTCTAAACAGTGCATCTCAAGAAGTAAAAAAATTTTAAGGTTTTCAGTTTGAAAATTATCAGCATTTTTATTAAATTCAAAACTTTTTTTAGAGGCGGTATTTTCGCCTCTAAATTAAAATTATAAATATTAGTGATATAGTTCCGGGAGGAAATTTCCTGTTCTTTTAGGATCTTTTTTTCAAATTTTGGATATCTTCAAGATTTTCCGAGATATTTGGATAAAACCAAACCCTCCCTTATTTTCGAGCCCCTCTTGAAATTTTTCAAAAAGTTGCTAGAGGTCATTCCGAATTGAGTGAGCCCTGGATCATAATTTTTAGATTAGATTAGATTAGATTTCTTTATTTCCTTCATAATGACTAACATTTACATTTAGTATAGGAATTGTCAAAGCACATACACATATTCAACATAAAACAAGAAAATAATTAAA
>WOGP01006823.1:0-12126 GCA_015342065.1 Leptinotarsa undecemlineata | reverse complement strand
AATATACATTATCCTTGTATTTGAATAAAAGTCTTAACATAAACATTTGTCTGATAGCCAAATCTGTGATAACTGTTTCTGTAATTGTCGTTCATTATTTCCAATTCACATTCGAATATCTATTAGAAAAATTATATTTCTCATCACGAACAAACTATATATCTATCTCGTTTGTCATAGCACATCATGTTATTTTCATTATTGTAAACAAAAATAAACATCACTATGATTTTATTACTATTATTATTATAAAATTTTGAATTGACTTGACTTCGATACTCAGATACTCATTTTGCCATATATGAAAATTCATTTCCTTATTTTTTGTTCTTTCGACACCTCAAACATTTTGCCTTGGAGACATTGAAAGATAAAAAACAAAATTCCACATTTACTTGAAAATTCAGAACGTCAAAACGTAGTAGAAACTCAAAAAGAGTATTTTCCATATGTATTTATTTCAACATCGAAACGGAATGTGCAAAAATAAATACAAGTTCGTTGTTGAGGGGATCTCTTGTGAGGAAGTTTGCCGGCATGACAATTTTCTAGTAATGGATCTTCATTTGATTATTTTATTTTAATATTTGAATAATTATATTTGATAAACACTGTTTTTGAATTTTTGACCTTTTTCGAGGTGTCCAAAGAACGGAAAATAGTGAATTGAGTTATTTTATATGACAAAAGGTGAGCAGTTAGTATTTTACTGGAAAGTGGAGTCGAGATCATTCAAATATTCATAATAATGATAATATTTGTTTTTGTATCCATTCATGTAAATTCCATGGAGTGGTGGGGAATATGTCACAGATAATCACAAACGCCATGGGGATGTAGAAGTAAAGGTATTTTGTTACAAAAATATTTCAATATGTATATATTTGAAACAGACTAGTAAATATACCATTGATGGTCGACTCTTTCAGTTGTATTGCCAATTGCATATGCAGGAAAACCTTCTGTGAAGATTCCTGCACTGACGCCTGTCGGATATAATTCAACGCCTTTCGTGGTATTAGCCAGGGGAATAGTTGTTTTCTGATAGGCGTCAGTCCATTAAACCTACTGTGTAGGTATATCGAGACTGGCTTGAACGTTAGAAGTCCGTGTGCTTTAGATCAACCCTCATTCATTGTACGGGTTACGAATATGCTGACTTCGAAGGAAATGTAGTTTACTAAGCAACAATTTTGATCAAAAGTGAGACTTCTAACAGAAGGAAGTATGCTGGGTCAGAATGCGCAAAAATAAGTTTATAATTCCTTCATGACCGGTGATATGTGATCGTATTTTCGAATGCCGAAAGAAAAACAAAGGCAACTCTTTTGGATTCGTTGAAGACGGAGAAAATCAGATTAAAGTAATGCAAGCCATAAATGCTATCGCAATATGAAACTTTTGAAATGATTAGAGCCTCACACAATTTTAGTTTGTATTGTTTTGTAAGTTCCGATTTGGAAACAGTTACCTTCAGATGTCGAAAGACATTTGAATTAAATGGGTAACGTGTTTAGTAAAGCGCAGTTCAGAATCAAACCACAGGCATAATTTATTTGCTTCAGTTACAAAAGGCAGAACGTCATCATTTATATGAATACCTTGCAATCTTTTCGGTACAAAGATCATTACTGCCGACTTTTTGGAGTTTAACTTCAATTTATGAGCTGATGAAATATCAAAGATGGTCTGTAGATCAGGATTAATGAGGTTTTGAGCGGAATGAATATCAGAAAACTGAAAAGAGAAGTACAGTTGAGTATCATCTGGGTAATGATGAATATTGCATTTTTCTACCAGAGTCTTTAAGCTGATACCGTTCACCGTAACTCTTTTAGTTTGGTTCGATAAGTAATTTCTAACCAGAGACACCGCATTCACAGAAAAACCGAAGAAGCTGAGTTTATCGCACAGGATGTCAAAGTCAAGAGTGTCGAAGGCTTTACTGTAGTCTAAAAGTAATAAACAAGTTAATTTACTTTCATCGACAGCTTTGATGAGGTCGTCGGTGATGGAAAGTGAAGCTGTGGTTGTGCTGTGTTGAGGTCTGAAACCGGACTGCACGGGTGTGATCATTTGGTGATCATTTATGAAGCTGCAAATTTGGTCCTTCATGATCATCTCAACAAATGTTCAAAGACAAGGTAGGATGGTGATAGACCTCAGGTCAGAGAAATCCGAAGTGGAAAACGTCCTCAGTTAAAATGGCATTAGCAAAAAAAGTTAACGGATCCAATAATGACTATCTGAGAGATGGATCATTAGGAGTGAGATATTGTCTAAGCCGACTGCGTTATTTTTGAGACGATTGAGACAATTCTGTAAAATTGCAGACGAGACCGCACTGAAATGAAGAGGTTGATGAATTACTGAAGGAGAATGGTATCGTTCTAATAATGAAAATTGGTAGTTTGAACGCTCAGGTTGGGCAATTGAACTGAAGTTTATGTTAATGAGGTTTGTACCATTCAAGTTATTCGGGATTTCTGTATTGTTACTTTTTCTCAAAATTTCTGGTGATCTCTAAATGTTCCAAGTTGCTTCAAAATTTTTCTTTGTAAGAATAAAATCGAGGTATGCTTTTTTCTCACGACGAATTCCTCCGGTTGTGTAATTCTTGACATCTCTATAACTATTCCAAGCAGTGGGAGAATGAGTTCGCTTAAATTTCTTGAAGGCACGGTGAGAGCAATCATTTCCTTGAAAGTGTAAATCAGCCGAGGGGCTGGTGACTTTCTGATTTTTTGCTGAGGATGGGGGGTGCCTGTCAAATAGTTGAATAATATTTTTGTTCAGAAACATAGGCATTCACGCATTGAAAAAAGCTTGCGTTAATATTAAGAACGACGATGAGGCCTGCTTTGCGTGGGCGGTGACTTCAGCTCTATATCCTGCTGACTATATAAATCACCCATATAGAACATCATCCTATCCTCATTATTCCAGCGTCCTGAAATTGGAGGGCATACAGTGGCCGATGACTTTCTAGCAGATTCCGAAATTTGAAAAACTGAATGATACATCCTTCAAAAGAAATGTAGAACGTTCTACATACCTACATATCCTACCTACATACTTCACAAAGGGTAAGAAAGAAATACAAGTGAACTTTCTGTTGATTCAAGATAATTATGATGAATGTGAAAGTACAGTCCGCTATCACTACGTATTGATAAAGAACTTATCAGTGCTCTCATTGAAACAGTTGAGGGAAGCACATGGTCAAAAGTACTTTTGTGATCGCTGCCTACAGTACTTTCGATACCAAGAAACATTACAGAATCATTACCAGAGAATCGATGAAACAACCATCAAGATATCTGAGAAGGGTAAAAACATTATCAAGTTCAGAAACCATAAAAATAATGAAAAGGATCCATTCGTCCTACACACCGATTTGGAATCCTGAATCTGAAGCCTACTGATGATCCTAAAAAACCTCAACATCATATTCCGCCAGCTGTGGGTTACTACTCAAAGTGCTCATACGATGATACTCTATCCTACTATAGGGCATATTGAAAAGAGGATTGTATGCAGTGGTTTGCTGATGAGATGGGTCAACTAACTGAAGATATGACTACAGTGTTTGGTGTCCATACAACATCGATATGACTGTAAAGCAAGAAGTTGTCTGAAGACAAGAAAGTACGCGATCATACGCAGATTTGGAATCCTGAATCTGAAGCCTACTGATGATCCTAAAAAACCTCAACATCATATTCCGGCAGCTGTGGATTACTACTTAAAGTGCTCATACGATGTTACTCTATCCTACTATAGGGCATATTGAAGAAAGGATTGTATGCAGTGGTTCGCTGATGAGATGGGTCAACTAGCTGAAGATATGACTACAGTGTTTGGTGTCTATACGACATCAATATGACTGACATCGATATGACATCGATAAGAAAGTACGCGATCATAACCATCTCATACCATGTGATAACTATCGTGGCCCCTCGCACGAAGGGTGTAATATAAACTACAAAGATAGCCATGTAGTTCCGGTAGTCTTCTACAATTTAAGTGGCTATGATGCACATTTCATCATCATAGATATTGCATCTATACTGAGGGGTACGATTGACTTGCTCCCCATTACGAAAGAAAAGTACATCTCCTTCACGAAACATGTGGATGATACTTGACTTCAGTTTCGATTCATTGATTCTTTCCGCTTTATGAATTCATTTCTGGATATGTCAGCATCATACTTGACAGAGTTTCCTTATGTTAAGGTTCAGTTCTCTGAGTTACCCAAATGATTATATTGATTTCTTCGATAGATTTGATGAAACTTGCTTGCCCCCTATTGATGTTTTCTACAACAAATTAGAAGATAAGCCTTGCTCCCGTAAATTATATCAACGAGACCAGGATGTGTAAAAGAGTTTCAATTGTCAGACTTTGAGACAATATGTGGATTTATATATAAAAACAGATATCCTTCTCCTCGCTGACGTATTCGAACAATTTCATGCAAGCTGCCTCAGGACCCATAATCTAGACCCTATCTATTCGAAAGGTTGAATATTGGGTATGAAGAGCGCAACAAACATATGAATTCTGCTTTTTTTCCTTCTATTTGAATTGCTACAAGTGTTGATGCAACTAGTATTAGTGAAGATACAACTTAGTGCCCTCTTGGCTTCGTCTTTTTTTTCTCTGTCGATGAATTCTGCATTTGTTTTCCTTTCATTTGATGTGCTGCATGTGTTGAGATCCAACTATCATCAACAAATATGTGGCTTAGTGTCCTTCTGACATACTACGCCAGTTTTGTATTCTCACTGTCGATGAATTTTGCATTTCGTCTCATTTCATTTGACGTGCTGTACGTGATGACCCGACTATTATTAACGAAGCCCTTCTGACATGTTGCACCATATTAGTTTTTTACTTTGTCGATGAATTCTGCAGTTCTTATTCTTTTCTTGGACATGCTGTACGTGATGATCCGAAGTTTTTTCAATGATTTTCTTTGCAAATCTCACTATTCTGTTTCACATTAGGCACTCGATATATTTTTTTATAGTCTACAAATGAAATCATTCAAAATGAGTACCCACATCGATCTGTTGCGACTAGCATAGCTAAAAGAGGTTATGAGGTCCTTTAGGCATCGTAAAATGAATAACTATGTTTTTTGACATCTAAACGAATCCATTGATGTCGAAATCGGATGACCGGAAGTGAAAACCGGAAGTGCTCGTTTTTTGATGAATTCGAAACCTTCTCACCCTACGGACTCCAAATTATCATATGTTTCAGTATACAATGATTTTTTCATTTTTTTGTCAATAAATTCTACGTTTTGAATCAAGCTTCTGCAATTGGAATACACTCATAATTGTTCATAACCTAACATATTTTAATTTCAAGTTTGTTCACTGACTTTCTTTGAATTTGCAATTCTTTCTATACTATTTCACAATAGGCGCTGAATATTATATTTGTTACGCCATCTTTGTTTTTTCTCTGTCGATACACTCTGTAATCATTTCCCTTTCATTTCATATGCTGCACGTTGACATTCAATTGCCATTAACGAAGATTTGGCTTAGTGCTTTCCTGATATGTTGCGCCATATTTGTTTTTTCTTTTTCGATGAATTATGCATTTCTTATACTTTCGTTTGACGTGCTGTACGCAACGATCCGATCATTATTAGTGAATTAATAACTTAGTGTCTTTCTGACAGTTGCGCCATTTTTTTTTTCTAATAACTCATTCATTTCCACAAATCATCATACATTTCAAACCGACATGTTGTTTTCTTGAATTTCAACGCACCTGTACACATTGAGGGATCGCAGGTTGAACTGTTAGGTTGTTATATTTTTTCTTAAATTTGATTCATTATTATTAATATTTCATTTTCGCGCTTCCAATTTTCATCGAATCGTTCACGCTCAATTTCAAAACCGGCAACACTACATTACTCCATAAATAACGATTTATTTTATAACGTAAAACATTGGTACCATCTCCATCTCTCTTTGCCTCGATTACGTCACACACGTCTCTCGCTCTCACACACACATACACATATTTATATGGAATATTAATTCTTTCCCAAATCTAAGTATATATCTTCAACATGATAATGACGATTACAACTCCCCTAACATTCTAAGGAAACCAAAAAAATGCGGTCAAGTATATAAAATGAGTCAATTTCGGTCCCAACAAAACTTACGCTGTAAATACCCATCATTCCCAGTTACTTTCAATATCTTACGTTGGTGTAGAAGCTAAGGACAATGTCTACCATGCGGACGATCCAGGTTTGATTCTCATAACTTTAAACTTTTTTTAATTAGAAGCACGTGACTGGAAAAAGACAAAGGGGCCGAGGGGTGATGCGGTGTCCCAAGGGGGCGGCAAAGTACTAAGGGGGCTGATAGGTGAGGCGGAGTACTAAGGAGGCCGAGTTCCACGCTTGAATTGCTTCGATACTCATTCCATCCTGCGTTGGTTTCTCTCTTCCACTCACTGAAGTTTCTCTCGGAAATACTTACCAGCGACGCACGACCTTGAAGTGAGTCAGAATCAGCCATCTACTGATTTGAATTTCCCGCTGTATGCGTGATAGCTGATTGGTTTACTGAATGACAGTGAAATTGGAGATGGAGGTGGTCTGAAGTCAGTTTTGGAGGCTAAGGCCCATGGAACTGCACCCAAGGCAGGAGGACGGCCTAAATGTTATATCTGCAGCAGAGAAGGACATTCAAGGCGGGACAGTCGATCTTGTTCAACATCCAACAGAAGCAGTTTCAAGAAATTATCAGTTGTACCTGTTCTAGAAACAGTCACTGGAGATAGATTGACAGTCTATGGAGAAGCTGAAGTGAAACTCAGGCTTGGAAATTGCGAAATGGAAACTAAGGTATTGGTGGTCAATATCGTCGACAAATTCATTCTGGGACTGACAAACTGTTGAAAGTCGGAAATGGGGAAATTTCACAAAACGTACCCTCCCAGCCTCATGACAGCTCCAAGGTAACAACCTTGGCGCTGTCATGAGACTCTTTTAAGAAGACGTGGAATCATCTGTCTAAAGAATAACTATGCAAAGCCATCCAATTCGTCGAGGAAGAGAACAATATGTTTGTGAAGGGCAAAATCATTGGTCGAACGGATTTAGTTCAACATCGCATCGATACTGGCGATACCAAGCCCATACGTCAACCACCGAGACGTCCTGTCTTCGCAAAGCAAGACGAAGCTGCATCTATTGTTGAGGGCATGTTGGAGGAAGGAGTAATCAATTAATCAAACAGCCCCTGGTCGTCACCAGTTGTGTTAGTGACTAAGAAAGATGGATCGACGAAATTTTGCGTAGACTACAGGAGTCTTAATGATGTCACTAGAAAGCACAGTTACCCTCTCCCTAGAATAGATGACACCCTGAAAATCTTGGCCGAGTGCAGATAATTCTCAACACTAAATCTAAAAAGTGGATACTGGCAGATGGCCGTTCCACCTGAGGATAAAGAGAAGACTGTCTTGTCAACCGGCAATGGATTATACCAGTTTAAATTTATGCCGTTTAGATTATGCAAAGCACCCGCAACATTTGAATGCTTGATGGAGTTAGTGTTGAGAGGACTCACCAGGAAAACATGCCTGGTCCATCTTGATGACATTATAGTAACCGGAAAAAGTTTTGATCAACATCTGTCAAACTTGAGGAGTGTTTTCACTAGGCTACGGAATGCTCATTCACAGATCAATCTCAAGAAGTGTTGCCTCTTCCAGAAAAAGGTGAATTTCTTGGGGCACGTTGTGTCTTCAAAAGAGGTTGCAAGAAATCCAGAAAAAATCAAGGCTGTGCAAGAATGGCCAATACCAAAGAGCAAGCACTACGTAAGAAGTATTCTTGGAGTATGTAGCTATTACCGAGGTTTTGTGAAGGACTTTGAAAAAATCGCCAGACTGCTGCATAATTTAACAGAAAAGAGAACACATTTCGCTCGGTTCCAAGACTGCCAACAAGCATTTGCTACCCTGAAGAGACATTCGACCAGCGCTACGATCCTGGCATACCCAAAGGAGGAGGGCTTGTTTATATTGGACACGGATGTATCCCAACATGGAATTAGAGCAATATTTTCCCAGGTACAAGTCCCTGGGAACGTCCGAAAGAAATTACTGCGTTACTAGAAAAAAACTCCTTGCAGTGGTCAAAGCGGTGGATCACTACCACTCTTTTTTATATGGCCGTAAATTTTTGATTAGGTCATACCACTCAGCACTTCAACTTCAGAACTCTAGAAGGACAAATAGCTAGGTGGATCGAAAAGTTACAAACTTACCACTTTGAAATACAACATCGGAAAGGAAAGAGTCACGGAAACGCGGATAGCTTCTCTAGAAGACCATACCCGACATCCGGATGCAAATTTTGCCAACGCCAGGAAGACAAGGATATCCAACTACCAGAAGAAGAACTTCCCACCAGACGTGCTAAGGTAGCGGGACAGCTCTGATAGGGAGATAATCTCCCCTATTCTCGCCGCTTCGGGTTCCCCCTGATCCGGAGGGTAGCAACCTGTAATGGTCCCTTGTCCTGGGATGCGGACAGCCAATTTGAGGAATCACTTGACCATGGTATGATACGGTCATTAACACCTTCTGCTGGGAATGAAGAAGACAAGAATAACTGATATTCACCAACAATCCGATGGAATGGTCGAGAGGCATAATCGCATCATCAATAACTACCTTTCGATGTTTGTCTCTGAAAACCAAAGAGACTGGGATAAATTGGTTTCTCTTTTTCTGTTGGTATACAGGAGCTCCCTACATGATGCGATAAGTTACATGCCATCCATGTTGTTAACTGGACCTAAAGAAGAGACTGGAAATTGTACACGAATTTGCCCGGAACAAATTACATCTTACCAGCGACAGTGTGGCTCTATCAACCCCAACGTCAGAAAGGTTTGTGTCCCAAGTTGCAAAGACCATGGGAAGGACCTTACTTGGTAACCAAAAAGATGAACAATTTGCTGTACAGAATCCAATTTTCACCCAGAAGCAAACCTAAAGTTGTCCACATAGAGAGGCTGAGTCCTTACATGGGTCGTGATGTCCCCTCTAGGAATGTTGTTCAAGACAAACAACTTCAGGGAAGGGGGTAGTGTTGTAAATCATGCCCGATAGAAAATAACGCCGGCTGTCGCTGGTAGCCATAAACCAGGCGTGGCGTGGGTACGAGCGCGCGCGAGTACACGATAATTCCTCGCCAATCAAGAAGCAACGAGAATAATGCTACCGACTTCGACAGAACTTCAGAGAAATGTTGACAACATTCGATTACGATATTTAAAGGCTAGCTATCGAGAGTCGTTACAGTGCGGTAAGCGAAGTGATCTAGTAAGGCGATAGACATTCAAATAATCATTAAAGTTTTAGTTAAAGTGTTTTTTGTATTTGAACTGAAATAAAGTTAAGTTTGATTATTCAGAGTAGTCCATTATTGATCAACTCACGGGCAAAAACGTAACAATATTTTCGATAAAAACTTTACGGTTAATGTCATAAACTGTGAAGAGTAGATGATGAACAAGAAATAGGTAATATACCGGATCCAAAATCAAATATGAAGCGGAAGCTGGAATATACGGGGCTGAGAAAAAAGTGTATTGCAGCTACCTTCTTGGACAATACACTTCCCTGTTTCAAGCAACAGTATATACAAACTTACAGTGCGCGAGGAATATCAATTTGAGGCCTTAAGAAAATGAGTGGTTCAATATTTTTTCAGGCCACTCTGAACATTGATAAACTGATGATTGATGAATCAAAGAGAGATATTTATCGAGACTGATCTAAGAATGCCGTGACGGATCGTAACAGACTGATGTATGCAGGCATCACTAGATGCCTTCATACTCAGGCTGGCTATGGATAAGATGGTTGAGTGTGCTAGACACTTTGGCATTCTCTCTCCTGAATCATATAGCCAGTTCGAATTCTAATTTGCTGTACCCATTCCCTCTGAAAGCATATTTAGGTCATTTAGTTAATCAGGTTCATACGTGTGTTGGGCCCTCTCAACCAATGTTTTAATCACCCTCCCTTTTAGCGTGACTGTAGTTTAGGTTAGGTTATGTGGCTTCAATGTCCCATTCACCAGATAATCCAAAAATAATATGGTTCCGTGGGATTCCCCTTCCATTGTGAATTAAGTTTTCAGATTGAGAGAGTTTTGATATAATAAAAAATCATTTTTTGTCTCCACACATCTTTTTATACCACGTACGTATTTATACTTAAAAATGCGAAAGTCATCGGTGGTTGGAATTTGGTATAAAGGTGCTCCTTAGGTATTAGATGCGCACTAAGAAAGGGTTTTCACATATTCCAACTGGGGCGGCCCCCCTCCGTGTGGGAAAAAAGAGTGCGTTTACATATGAAAATTACCTTTTCATCACTGGTTTTTGGTACCGCTATATTTTCGGAGGCTGAAATTCTGTTTTATGTTATAGATGTGCAATAAGAAAGATTTTTTAAATATATCAACTGGGGCGCCAGCCGCGGGCGAAAAAGGCGCGTTCACAAAATGAAGTTATTTTTTCACCACTGTTTCTTCATATCGGTATATTTTTGGAGGCTGAAATTTTGTAAGTTCGTTTTATATTGTAGATGTGTAATAAGAAAGAATTTTTAAATATTTCAACTGGGGGTGGGGGGAAAGGTGGCGTCCACTTTTCATCACTGTTGTTCCATGTCCTCAAATTTTCGGTGGGTAAATTATTATTTAGTATCAGCATTGCACCTGTGCGGAGCCGGGGCAGGTCGCTAGTCATTAGTATAGCATAGCCAATAATATTGTTTCACGACCGCTTGCTCTAAGGCCCATTGTTCAAAATTTTTCATGAAAAAGTTCACCACCACCGGACTCAATAGACTGCCCATTGCAGTATTATTATATTGTTCATCAAAACGCCATCCCACTGAAAATGAGTTACTGATAAACAATGAGCGAAGAGGGCGGTTATATCCGCTAGGAATACTTCGTCAATAAGCCTATCGTGTCTTCGACCGGAATCATCGTGTAAAATATTTTCGATGAAGTGTCCCGAATCTTTGATGAATGACTATGTTCTTCCAACGAGCGGTTGTAATAGGGTCGTCAAGTATTTGTCCAATTCACGAGTTGTCGAACCTATCATATTCACGATAGGTCTTAGTGGCACATTATCTTTATGGATTTCTGGTAAGTCATACAGACATGGCAGAAAATCTTCGGATTTTTGTAGGACCTTCGTCTTGTTCTCTTGTTGAACGGATAGGAAGATTCGTTTTTCTCAATATGCCGGAGGTCGGTTCCTGACTGAATGTGTAAGGCGACAATTTTCTCATTATTATCCTTGGTGTTCATCACGACAGTGGCATTTCCTTCGTCGGCAAGCAATACCAGTATTGAGATTTTTCAGCACCTCTAGTTCCATCGTGTTTTGTTGGCCTTGGGTGGTTTTGCGCGCATTATGTTTCTATGCGAATTTTCTCAGCAATTTGAGGTGAAGTACTAATAGCTGATTCGACATTGGCAATGATATTCTTGTAAGATACATCTCCAGCAGAGGGGTGACTGAAACTTTAGTCGATAGGGTCGACGCATCTATGAACCTTAGAGTATTCCCGAGGGACTCAATTCCAAAAAATGCCTTCAAAGGAATTGGATACAGCGAAGCAGAATCAGAGCGGGTTGTACGACCCAGAAGAGAAAATGTTTGGCTGGTTAGGCTGGGAGAATATCAGAGAAACACGACGTGACATTCTGATAAAAATCATCAGAACGTCAACCAAGGACCCTAGAAAGATTTTAGCAATCAGCTATAGGCAAACATGCTCTCAATGAAGACACTTAGATTATATCGTTTGAAGATACACAAATACTCGATAAAGTTCAAAAATACTTTCCAAAGAATGTATAAAGAAGCAGGGCGAAGTAATGCCCATTAATGATGATATAAAACCGGAGACAAATTCCAACATTCTAGGTATAAACCTACAGACCACTATCGAAAAACCCAGATAAAAGCTTTGACACAGTCCTCCCTGGTCGTGAAAGTTCACACTCTTCAATGACTTCATATTTCAACTAAATAT
>WOGP01006822.1:0-12129 GCA_015342065.1 Leptinotarsa undecemlineata | reverse complement strand
ATGCACCAGAATCATTTCTGTTAGTACTAACAACAATAAAAAAACTAATGTAAACTAAACTGTATGAAAATCTCAAAATTATTTTATTGGCAGAGGAGTTGAGGCAATTTGTCTTCCACTAAGGAAATTTTGAGTTCATTTCTATAATCTAGAGCGGCAAGTGATTTAATTGAATTGATAATTCAATTATGAAGTCAGGCCATATTATAAGAAAATGATCCATGAAATAAAGCGGTTCTGTCGCGGGTTGTAGTTAGTTGATTTCTGAATCACAGATTCAAATTATGGATGTCTGTTCTGAATATTATTTTATCGTGAAAAAAACTGTGTATCTCTGTCGTTATAATCTTATGGTACGAGATACAAGCATGATATATGCGTGGAGCTTTCATTTCTAGCCATCCCAGTATATGCTAATGATGAGACACGTGTTGTCCCCTCCTAATTTCTGTAATAAGTCTAATCCATGCGTTTAGTAAGATATGTTTTCAAATAAACGTAACGCTAAGCCATATACTATATCTGCATAATTGGAGTGAGAGAGAACTAGGGCATCCCATAATATTTTCTTCAATTTTTTATTTGAGTATATTGATTGATATTCAAATTACTATAGCCACATTTTAGAATTTGGGAGACATGAGAGTTGAACTTAAGGGATTGGTCAATTATGAGATCAAGATTTTTCATAGATTCTATCAAAGGCAACTAGAGAAGATACCGAGAATCGTTTATAAATTTGGGTGTCATCAGCGTAGCTATGAATTTCGGTGTGATGGAGACACTTTGAAAATTGGGATGTGTAAATTACAAAAAGCGTGGGACCGAGAATAGAACCTTGAGGTACACCTGCAGAGACATTCAAGAAACTTGATAGTTTAAGCCAATGGTACGCATTGAGACCTTCTATTGAAATAGTTATTATTCAGCGTAGAAGAAGAGTACGAGACTCCTATACAGTTCAACAGGGCAATCTGAAGGCGGTGACTTATTTTGTCAAATTCTTTAGAGTAATCTATCAAAACAAAAAGTGGTAATTCATTATCGTCTATTGATCTATATATGTCATCAATCACTTTCAGTAGGGCCGATTGAGACACTGGTAAAACGTTTTATTTCCCAATATAATTACAAATCTGTTTATTTCATGATTTTTTCAAAGATTTTAGGAATAGCACACAAAATATTGATTGGCCGAAGGTCATTAAGATTTTAAGGATTGTTGACTTTGGCTAGAGGAATTACCTGGGATGATTTGGAAAATCATTGTTCTTTATACATTCATTGAAAATATATTTAATATATGGTAAAATACGAGGACAAGAATGCAAAAGCATTCTTACACTAATGCCATCAGAACAGCTTTCGATTTCACTGAGAGCATTACCTCAAAAAAATCGAGTCAGCAAACATTTTATTGTGGCTAAAAAGCGACAGAAATTCATCGTCGGGTAGTTCAGTAAATTTACTATTTTTACAAAAAAACTCGGTAATTTTGGGAGATTTTCTGGGGTGGCTGGGAATTAAATTTACAGACTTTCTGCTATAGAACCCTGAATCAGAAAGTTCCTTCCAAAGGTTATTTTTATTATTGCGAAGCCTGAAATCCAAATGAGCCTTTTTTCGAGATTGGTGGTACGATTTGCGAGATTCCTTAGTTGTTTATAATAATTCCAATGTACTATATAGCCACTTTTTCCAAATCTATTCTAAGCCTTATCACGAAGCTTCATTAAGAATTTTAAATTACCTGTCAACCTCGGTTCCTTTTTTTTAGTAATTCGTACAGAGTTGCGTGTCAGTTAAACTTATTTAATAAAATGGAAGTGAACTTCTCAACCTTCCCATCTATGATTCCTGTAGTGTAAATGCAGTTAAAGTCAGAGCTGAGAATGTATGAAGGCTGAATGTGTAAAGAAAGCCAGTTTTTGGTTGGGAGATAAATCCTATTTTACAAATGGGCAACCAGTGGTCGGAGAAAGTGGAACAATCTACCACAGTACTGTCTACAACTTTTGGAGCAAATTATGGCATCCAAAAATTTGCTACTTGTGAGTTGGTTTCTCAACCAAGTGATGCAAGTCAAATGACGGATATTTTCTCAATCATTCAAAGAACTTATATATTATTAAGTGATGTTAACCATGTCTTATTGATGTTATTGCTCATGGTTGGCAAAAAAAGTTGAATTGTTTGGAATACCTAATTTCCACCTCCAATAGTAATAATATTATAAGGCACTATCTCAAAGCATTCATTCTATGATTATTCATAACAACTATATTCAATAATGGGTAGTTAGATCCTATTCAGGAGAGTTCATCTCATCCAAAGTTCATTTTAAGTAGTACTCATCCCGTAAATTACTCATGAAGGTTAGCGCTGAGACTATACTTATAATTAATTAATGAACTCGAACAGGCAGTGAATTCGAGTCTCGAGGCTGTTTATAAGCTACAATGACCATTAAATTACCAACTCGAGTCATAAAGAGCTAACTAAACTTCTAAATTACGTTCAGTAAGTCGATAAAAGAAGTTGGGAACTGCATGCGGTAAAAACGCGACTTACCCTCCCATTTTGTTGTGGTTATGGCGTAACATTTCAAGCGGCAGCAAGTTTTGCAATATAATCTACACACGTTACTCGATTCTCACATACACAGGGGCTTCACAGGAATTCGGTTTCACCCGGAATAAAAAAGTGGTGTGCTAAACATATCAACTGAGTGTACAAAAAATATTCAAAGTATTAACATGGATTCATGGTACCTTATGCGGCTGGCAATCCGGCAAAGACAACCACTTTGATTGCCAATGAAACAATTTTTTCAAAGGACAAAACACAAGCACTTCAGAAAAATCCTTATGAGGTGCATTTGGTGAAATTTGATATGCCAAGTCACCCGAACTCTTGCCGTGATATAAGAGAGACATATCCCCAACCTTTCTTCGATGTTCCAAACTATCAAGCTCGCAAATGATGTTTGTGTCTCCAATGAGGCGGATGGCTGTTTCCTAAATGGAATTCAGCAGCTTAGGGGCAGAGCTCCATACCTGAGAACAATACTCTAGAGAAGATCTAATCTGAACTTCATGAAGCATCAAAAGTTGGTAGGGTGTGTGTAGTTTTTCGGTTCGGAGCAGTAATCCAAGCTTTTGCGAAGCAGCTATTGCAATTCCAGCGACATGTTCGTGCCAAGACATGTTGATGTCTGTGTGAGGAAATTATTCAAACCTGGCGATCCTGATCAGAATAATGAGATGAACTTATGAAATTATGGTATTGTCACCGACTCTTGATGAGTGTACACAGTTCACAATGAATCTGTTCCTTTGAAGTTGGTCAAATTCGTGTCCAAAGAAGTCGGTTACAAATAAACATAAAAGTGAAGCTTATAAAAGTGTATTGAGAAAGAGAAGGATATTTATAGAGACATGGAGCAATACAAGAACAATACAGAGAAATGAGAAACTTGCGGAAGGAAAAAACTAATAGAACGAATAGAAAATAAGGAGTATTTCATCAGTTCGGACTTCCATTGTCTGCTATAATATAAATTGATTAAGAATCCCTGAAAAAACTCAAAAAGATCAACCGAAAATAACAATTTCATTAAACAAAAAAACTGAAATAGCAAAGAAATAACATACACGCCAACAACCAAAAAAAACTTAAATATTATTCAAAGCTGAAAATTAACAAATATTATTAACAAAATTGAAAAAAAATTTAAAGATTCCAAACCAATTGTTACTATCCACAATCGTCTTCGGGTGATAATTGGACTTATTCCTCCGATATCTGGCTATTTATAGTTCATTCGAGTGCTTTCACCTATCCCCTCTTCCCTCCCACCGCTTCATTGGTTTCAGCGAGAGATTACCGTTTGGCGGGAGTAGGTCGTTTTCGTTTTTCGCTTGATTAATAGTTTCCATATGTTACGTATCTCTACGCTAGCTTGACTAAATGCGTTGTTGGACTACTATGAACTACCAAGAATAATACAGAGAAATGAGAAAGCGAAAGAAAATGAATCAAAAGAACGAATAGAAAATAAGAAGTATTTCATCAGTTCGGACTTCCATTGTCTGCTATAATATAAATTGATTTAAAATCTCTGAAAAAAATTGAAAAATTAACCGAAAATAACAATTTTATTGAAAAAAAATCTGAAATCAAAAAGAAATAAAATACAAACAACAACCAAAAAAAAAAAAGGTTAAATAATAATAAAAGCTGAAAATTAAAAAAATGGAAAATAAAAATCAAATTCCAAACCAAATTACGTCACGAGGTTTCGATTGTCACTATCCACAATCGTCTAAGGGTGATAACGTAACGTCGTGACGTAACTTGGTTTGGAATCTTCGAATTTTTTATTTTAATTTTTTGTTAATAATATTATTTAATTTTCAACTTTTGGTAATATTTCATTTTTTTTTGTTGTTTCTTGTATGTTATTTTTTTGTAATTTCAGTACTTTTGTTTAATAAAATTGTTATTCCCGGTTAATCTTTTTAATGTTTTTCAGGGATTTCAAATCAATTTATATTATATCAGACAGTGGAAGTCCGATCTGATGAAATAGACCACGAAACATTGTCAACCACCTTCAAAAAAAATAAGGAATTCGAATGTTCTTATCAGAAAAACTCAATAAGTGGGACTGTTAAAATAACCTTCAAGTAGAAGCTCTCTTAAGAGAAGAAATCAAAAGAATGATTGAGAACTTAAGAAACAACAAAGCTCCAGATTACAGTGAAGATGTTGGAAGCCGGTGAAAAAGCATTGCTGAAACAGCTATATCAACTGATTAAAGTAATATAGAAAGAGGAAATCATATCATAGGGCTGGACAAGGGGTCAATAGATCAGTAAAATTTTAAATATTCCAACTGAAAGGAATTCAAATGACTGACTCCAAATAGGTGTATGATAAAATCCACCTTGCCATGAAAGAAAAAGGACATTCAATGAAGTTGATGAACTAACAAAAATGACGCTGAAAGAGATACCAGAGATAACATGGAAAGAACACATGTCAAGTCCATTCAATAGAAGGAGCCAAAAACAAGGAGACATCATCGAATTGGTACCTGAGGAATAAAGATAAAGATATTTTGAAGCGAACATCAAATGATTTTGAAGATGATTTTAGTAGCAAAAACGGGAATATGATCACAGAAGGTGGTGAGAAGAGTAGTAGTGGAGGCAACAATAGAAGGAGGTTACGAATATACATTCGAAAGAGAAGAAGAATTTCCCTACCTAAGAGTTGAAATAACTAACAGAAATAGAGACAGAAAAACAAGAAGTAACGATGAGAATCAGCGAAGAAAACCAGAAATATAGCATGTTGAGATCACTGATGTAATCCAATTTCATGTCGAGGAAAACGGAATCAGTGCAAGTGAGACATGGGAGGAGGATTTAGAACGTTGAGGATGGAAAATAATGAGGATAACATTCAGGGGATTATTCACCGAAAATCGATGACAGATGATGAAGAGAATTTGATTATACTAGAAGTCAAAAATCACTCCAGCTATTGCTTAAAGAATGAGACGGTTGGGGCATCTGCGAGAATGAGTTTGACCAGTCCAACAAAAATTGTCCTGAACAGAAATCCTAGCAAAAAAAAGAAATGAAGGTCTTGCAAAAGATGGATGAACAGAATATCCTGCAGAATATGTCATGAGCTTTGTGACACGTAGCACCGCTCTGTTGAATTCACATGTCGTTGGTGTTCAGATAATCCATTTAAGGTCATAATAAGTTGGTAATATAGTGGTCGCCGTTGGTAGTGATGACTTGGCTAACATTACATTGAAAGAAATATGGACCGATGACGCCGTCAATCCAAAATACACAGCAAGTGTGACTTTTTTGGGTTGTATTGGATGCTCTTGGATCTCATGAGGATTGGTATCGTCCCAAATTCGACAATTTCGTTTTTCATGTAACCATTCATTCACAAATGAGCCTCATTGCTGAAGATGAATTTCAATCAAGTTGTGGTCTGCGGAAAATCAAGTTTTTGTGAGCAACGCGAAATTGACTGACTCCAATAGTCCTGCACACTCTCACAGATAACGGCGATTTGTTAGTCAGATCTTGCTTTCATCAATGTTCGGGTATTGGTCAATCGTTTACTGAAGCAGTGAACCCAAATCTATCCACAACATTGCGGAAAGTCCTCTTGGTAGGACGATTATAGCGAACGTGAACGTTGGAGGAGCGCATGGTACGTTGAACGAACAGAACACCCATTTTGATGCAACAATTTCGCACGTGATGTTGTTGAATGCTATGTCCGTTCTTGGTGATTCAGCAAAATAGACTGGAAAAATGGCAGCCACTTTGACAGATGTAGCATTAAGAAGACGGTCATTATCAATCGTTAAAGTTTGGAGTTCCTTTTGAAAGACCCCATGAATATGAATCTCCAAGGTCTCTGAATCTTCAAGGCCTTTTCATCAATTTAAATAAAACTAAACAGCTTATTATTTTCGTTCACCATTCCATAAAAAACCTGTAGTCTTATTTCCCACTTTCCTTTTGACAGTTGAAAATTCTCAGCCAGATACGAGCTGAATAACTCCAACAAAATTATGGAGCCCAGAACTAATCCACAACTTTCCAAGATGAAATCACACTTCTTGCATTAGTTCGGTTGTAATAACTTTGATTCCAGATGGTTGGGACCACCTTTTATTTGCTTTCCCGAAATGTTGGCAGCTGCCGATTCTGTTTCGTATAAAACTTGCGGAAAAGTTTAAATGATACCGAAGCTCAAGAACTTGACGATGCTCCCAGAATTATGCATGTAGGCTCGTACGAAACACATTTAAATATTCAAATGGTCCGAAGTTTAGATGAGTTTGAGTTGGATTTCTTGCCTCTCTTCGGCAAAAATAAAACAAGCACTTATCTGGTGTCTAGGCTCAACATAAATCTTTCGACTTGCGGTTGTTGCGATCTTTAGATGTGATTGAGTTATTGTTTGAATGTTTTTAAGGTTTTTATATACTGTGGGTTGCCGATAAAGTATACAATTTCATTCTATATACGTGAATAACGTCTGTTTTCCGTTATGGAAAGTTTCTAAAAGACGTAATACCTTTCCTTTGGAGTCAAAATCACCTCTTTTTTACGTTAAATGAACGTAAAATAACCTGAATCCTAGTTACGTACACAATTTGATGGACATTTTGAGTATAGTGAACAAAGTCATATCAACATCATTAAAAAAACTACCCACCTCTAAATTACTATATATTTACTGTGTGTTCAGAACATTCATGTTATATAGAATTTTGTAACAACTCAAAGAATACAGTAGGCCGCGCTTTGAACCTACGACCTACCTATTACGAAGTGAACGCTGAACAAGCGTTCAGCTCGCTGACCTGCGTATAAGATTGTCATTGAGTTTTAGAGAATGGCAAAAGCAAGTACTAAGTCTTAGTTCAAATATATAAAAAACTGTACGAAACTGCTCAGAACATAGAATATTACATGTATAGAAATATTAGATACAAATCGTGAATGATGAAACAAATTTTTTTTCTGTATTTTATTATTACTATATGTTACAAAAAGGATTAGAAGCTTTATAACTCCTATTCATTATATGCGAGCGCTTTCTACAGCTGGTCGTGCTATCATCATCTAGGCTCTAGTAGAGCCTTGGCTCTAGCCAAGCAATCACCCCGGTTTCGGGGTGATTGCCCCATCATCAGCACTGGGCATGATATCTTCAGAACAGTGTGAACCGTCTGACTATCAGGATCAAATGAAAATATTTTCTACTAATCATAGAATTGTAACAGTTCGCCTTATGAGAAGGAGCCCTGTATTTTATTTTAATTTTGTGGTCTCACATATTTGTTTGAATAGGAAAAATTTAAATTCATTGGGAATCGACAAATGGCGAAAATTTCCAAAAGAAAACGATATCTTATTGAACGGATGTATAATTTGTGCTAAACACGTATTTCTTGACCACGAGATCCAGTGGGTTTTATTCATAGTTATTTTATAAGGGCCAGACGAAAAACTTTATTATTATTGATAGCTGGAGACACTTTGTTTATGAAACACAGTTGGGTCTTCTGGGAGAGTCAACGATAATCTATGAACGGTATGCTAAAAACAAACTGAAGATGGCTAAAATACTTAACGTATCACGAAACGACCAAAAGAGCCTAAGTGATAGAATTGAATTTTCTGATTGGATGTATGGGCCGTAACTTTCCCATTCAATTTTAGGACGGAAAATATCCGCTGACTTAGGGAAAATTTGGTCACGGGAAAAGGAACGCGAGAGAGTGGGTTTTATTTTGGAAATCGAGAGGTGTCCGTCGGTGGTTTTGGGTAGTCAAAAGGTCGAGTTGAGAAAAAAAACTTTTAGGAGAATTTTTGTCGGGAGATAAAGTCGGAAAACTAATAAAGTTTTCAAAAGAAAGGGGCAAACGAGAGGTCAATCGCGAGTTATTGGAATAGTGTGATAATCGAGGTACTTTTGGGAGTTTGGGGAAAAACCCGGTTTTTCTTTCTTTTCCTTTTTGGTTGCCAGTTCAACCAAGTGAAATTTAGTTTTGGTGGTTTGTGTTGAATTCAGTAAAAAATAAACGGATTAGCCGCTATCTACAGCTATATGGACGAAGAGAGCTATGAGTAAGAAAGTTTTAGGGTTCTTACGTCTGGTGGCTAACAATATCCTTTTATGGAAATACTGTGAGTAAACATTTATTTAAATAGCTTGTGCCATATAGAGTTGCCAAATGAAAGGCATGTGTATAAATATTCAATCGAATGTCAGTTGAACATTCTGTTATGGTCTGGATGTTAATGTGTTCCTTTTGGTGGTTTGGTTTTTTCTATTTATTTTGTCGTTTACATCATATTTGTAACTTTTGCATTTTTTATAATTTTTATTATACTTAATAACTTTGAATACGGTGTATTATTGCCGGTACTTATACCGGTAGGGAAAACAGGGGAAATGAGGAACGTAGTATATTCATATCTCACACAAATAAGGAAACTCTCTAGGAAAAGGTCATACAAGAGGTGTCAATGGCATATCCCAACATAGCGCCTGGAAGGACTTGAGTGATTTTTTTTATTCTGAAACAGTGCCTATTCAATACCAAGAAGCTAAGCCAAACCTTTGGAGGGTGATCACTTCTGTTGGCAACATCTACTACATCTCTAGTAAGTATCATTCTCCATTTCTGAATTTCAAATGGTGACAGCGGATGCTTCAATTTTAAGTTTCGGCAATAGTTCTTCCTATCAAAACTAGACTATATTTGTCTGATAAATATAAATATCAAGGTATTTTTGTTTTCCTCGATATTAAATTGAATCCTAGCGTTGCTACAATGGCGGCTTAGTTTGGGAAATAAATATTCCCATCAGAAAGTAACTTCCGCTATAAATTCAGAGTTAAAACACATCAAAGGGGTTACAGGAACTCTCTACAGTTGATTCAGTGATTCCAAATCCCACAACGGAGTATGTTTGTGAAGTTATATCCTGGTTCTGTCTGTAGGTATCGCAGTGTACATCCTACTGAATCAACTGCAGAGAGATTCTATAACTAGCTGGAATTATATTGGTTTGATCATGGTAGTCAGACGGATCAGGTCGTTCTGAAGAGACTATGCCCTGTACTGATGATGGGACAATCACCCCGAAACCTGTCTATCGGTTTCTGCTTTTCATAGTGGGAAATGAATTGCGACGGAGCTTCCAAGTCGAAGACGTTGCACAGGTGCCTCATGGTTCTACTTCAACTCTCTGCTCGGCATTACCTGGATTTGTTGTTGTTTCTTCGTTGGGTATCTGCTACAAGTAACAACAAAGTCATTGGTCTACATGAGAGAGAAAGGGGCAATCTTTATCATAATCGTACTCCATGAATTCAATTTAAATGATATTAGCTCAACCTTGCTGTGAAAATTCTAGCCACAGGTAAACATTTCTCAAGAAAATATTCATAATTTTCTTCAATATGATAATACGCATCAAGCTCCTCAAATACCTAAGGTCATAAAAACTCCCAGTTAAATATATATATGAAATTGCTCAGTTCTCATACAGTACAGGTCTTTTAGGCAACAAGGAACACACACATTGAAGTTTGTAACAACTATTATCACTTTTGCCACCGAAATATGTCACGTTAACACTCCGTCAGTCCTAATCAATAGAGACGACTTGGGAAATTTCCACATGAGGATGAGATAATGTTTTGATAATTTTAAACTATAACATATGTTATCAAATAGTTTCTAAATGTATAGTACCAATGTTCATCCAACACTATGTGTCCAATATTTCATATAACCTTCGTATAAAACATGCTCAACGAAGATGTTAGTCAAACCATCCATTTATATCTGTTGATGAAAAGAAATTATTAAATTTCCGAAAGCTTGGACAAACTTTGAAGGGTTCTCTCTTATTTGCTGCCAAGTCTCACTACTAATTCCATATGGAATGTTTGTTTCTTTTATGAAAGTCTGATTGAAGTAATAGAAACGAAAAAAATAGATACATTATTAAACCTCCAATCCGCAACATTTCTATTGAATTTGTTTTGATTCAACTACAGCAAACAACAGTTATACATTGAAAGAGACAGTTTTTATTTCATTCCTGCTGAGTATCGCTTGATCCGGAACCATAACATGGAGAATCGTTCATAATAAATACCCTTTCATAACCAATTCATCGAAATATTCAGCGAAAATATATATATAGACAGCGGATCGCTCAAAAAAACACAATCTACCAAACTGTCAAGAGACTCTAGAGAAAACAGCTTTTGATTTGTTTTCGTTTCCTAGAGCTCCAACATGGAACTCGTCGTAGTTGTTTTCCGTTTTGGAGGGTTTGACGAAGTTTGAAACACTGTTTATACACACACGTGTTATCTTATGAGGGTTTGTCCTTCTTATCAAACTCGCAAAGTAGCTGAATAAGTGGGTTTAACTGGGTTCAGGGACGGGCTAAGGTAAATACGCTACGCCAGTTGAAAATTCCTCTGATGATGTGTAGTACGGAAACTGTGTCTACGTGGTTCAAATATGTTCGAAAAATAAAAAGTGAATGTTGAAACAATTTAAGTCTTACACAGTATTTCAAAAACTCTATTCTAAAAAGTACTGCATCCTACGGGAAATACAGGACATTTCGTCCTACAGGGATCTGTCTTGGTTCCACTCTCATTCATCATATATATTTTACAACCTCATGATAAGGTGTCACATGCGGATGATGCTGCCTATTTCTCATCACATAAAAATATTGATAGTCTCCATACCACTATCAACCAAATTGAAGATGAAGCTGAAATATGGTACATGAACAATAAGCTTGAACTAAATGAAGTGAAAACCAAAATTATGAGTCACTCTCTCACAATCATGGATATAATACCAGATATAGCGTCTTATTGCAAATGCAAATGTTTGACTACTATCAAAATGATTTTTTTGAACTTTAATATAATAATGAAAGTACGCCTATCAAAATAAGTTCCAATGTCAATCTGTTTAATCTCAGAATCGAAAAATATTTCATATCTATTTCAGCTTACGCTGTTTTACAACTGAAATAATAAAAGGTATATAAAAAGAGAAAAAAATTAAAAAGTGAATGATTACAATTTACAAGTTAACTCTAGGGGATATTGCTACATAATACAGTGAATACACAGTAAATGAAAATGATTGATTGAATAGGGTACAAAAAACAAAATAATGATGATAATCTTCATTAATTCCAAAAAACAGGAATGTTTATAACAGGGATTGAATTTAAAATGATGATTAAATAAATTATTTCAATTTCAAATATGAGTTAAATTAAAAGCACATGAATACATGAATACAGACACATATATACATACATATTCACATATATATACACATACATATATAAATATATACATTTTCAAATTATGATGGTAATTATAAACAAAAAATGTAATAAAATTTTGATTAGAGGAAGATAACATACATTTTATCAATTCCGATTTGAATTTTGTTTTTTGATTCATTTTTAGTTTCTCTATTATATATTTCAACTCCTGATTGAAATATTGATTTCCCCC
>WOGP01006821.1:0-12129 GCA_015342065.1 Leptinotarsa undecemlineata | reverse complement strand
GAGCACAGAAAGCTGTTGGGCAGAGAACTTTTACCTATGTAGTACCTAAAATATACAACACATTGCCAGAAAGTATAAGAATTATTTATAGCAAACATATTTTTAAGAAGAACATTAAAGAGTGGATTCTCAAAACGGATAGAACCTTTTTTCATGTGAAAATTGATCCTTAGTGAAGAAAACAAATTGAGTTGACGCAATTAACACATATCTCAGATAGAAAAGTGTTTCGAAACTGATTATTAAAAATTCCATTTCTATTTGTTTTATTTTATTTATATTTATAGTTTCTTTTTCTGTTGTATCTCTTTTAAAAATTTGATTCGCTAGCAGTATTCATTAATTAAATTATCTAATTATACTCGTTCTGCTTTTAAGTAGTTGTCATAGACAGGTTCGCCAGAACCTAAATGACTGAACTATTTTATATGCAAATCTGTAAATGATTGAAATTTAGTACATGTATTTTGTTATTGCGAATAAAAATTATTATTATTATCTATCTGCTGATAATACAGCATAATCGTTGCTTATCTTTTTGAATAAGCATATTATCATGTAAATGTTTTCAATTAAAATATTATAACGATAATAATTGTTAGTAAATAAATGAACATAGTTATTATAACTTTAAACGAATATTTTTGAATAAATACCCAAACACACGCCTCTGTAGGTGGTACAATGACTCGAAAGCTTATATAAAATTTTTTGTTTGCGATAGAAAACAAGGTGGACGTCGCAAAGAATTATAAATCCGCCTAAGTATACCAGTTATAGTGAACTATAACAAAATCACATAAATTTTAATTGAGTGCTGTTGGCGTTTTGCATTCATAGTAGACTGATATTTTGGAAGTTCTGAGTAGAATAGACAAATGCATTCATTTGAATGATTACCATAATTTCACAAATAAAACGATTACTTAATTGAAAAAATCAATTTATTGATGATGAAATATATGTATATCTATTACTCAGGCAACGAAAATGTATTTCAAATAAATTATGTTATTATGGCATAAGAGGTACTGCTCTCGATCTGCGGTAGGGTCTTATATTCAAAATAGGTATATCAGTGCGTCGGCGTCGGCCGACGATATCAGATTTAAGACCAATTTGTCATGGCGTTTCTCACGGTTCTGTCCTTGGCCCGTTATTATTCATCATTTATATGAATGACTCATATAGCTTCATTTCACCAACACAATCTATGCTCAGATAAATCACATACCAGTTTACCTCAAATGATGGACAGAAATAAAAACTCGGCAAACACTTGGCCCACAGCAAATAAACTGAAACTGAGCGATAAAAAATCTCAGAATATTGTGATATCCCCTCAAACACCAGTATTACTCTAGGAGACTGTCCATTTTCTAGGTATTCCTATTGATGCTAGACTTAGCTGGTGCATCCATATAATATAATAAGCATAAGCAACTACTCGTAAGCTGTCCAGTGTTTTATTTGTTCTTAGATAGTTGAGAAATGCTGTAGGTTGTAGGTATGACGCTGAAGATAGCATATCATTCACTATTTATTCCACGCAGTTATTTCATATGGAGTTTTGATATGGGTGTTTCTGAAACGCTCTCAGAATCATGATTATTCAACAACATCCGCATGTTTATTGAATAGACATAGGTTAGCAGTTAGTCAAAAAAACTCTCTAAATTTGAATTTATACAACTGTCTCAATTCCTTAGTTAAATCTTTGAGTTTCAGAAATTGCACACATATCTTTTATCAAGAGATATCTTCTCAACCACTGTTTCTACACAATCGAAAAATATGCTGCTGTAGCTGGCAGCGGCGGCTCGTCAGAGGGGGCAAGGGAGGCTTACCCTCCCCATAAAAGTTGAGGCTATTCATCGCAATAAATTAAAAGATATTGACAAATAATTATGATCATTTTCTTCTGAAAATGCTTTACCACTAATTTTCAATATAAATCCATAATATGCCCAAAAAACACTATCACTCACTACGTAGTACGTACCAAACTGTATCCTGCATCAACAAAACTCAAACGCACCGCCCATGAACGAATAACTGAAAAACCATCAACCCGAAATAATGAATGTCATACGTTGCAAAGGAGCCAAGCCTATGACCGCTTTGAAAAACACAGGCTCCACGAGACCGATCCAACCAGCGACCTACGTCCCGATTTGTAATTTCAGTTGCAGAAATTATAGCGTTCTTGGAGGCTAGCCTCCAGTTGGTCTCCATTAATGTACGACTGCGTTTGTTTTTTATTTAATTATTCGGACGGGATGCCGTGACGGACCGGGACTGAAGAATATTTGGGTGAATCGTTTTAGTGTTTCTTGATAATATTTGTTATTTGTGTATAAAACAGGCAATATTGTATTACAGCAGTGCTTTTTGTTAATATTTTTAATGAGTTTTTAAAGTGTTTTCCTTCAATTTCAAGGTGTTTTCAGGTTTTCACCTTTCGGTAAGTGTCAGATAATCGACCAAATCGAGGATTTTATATTAGTTGGTACGATAAATGCGATTGGTTAACCGGCTCCATTAAATGATAAAAACTGTTTTGTTAGCCCTGTGTTTTATTTTCAGTACAAACCGAATACCAAACGTGGTCTAAAGTAGGATACTCCGATTTAAAAAAAAATACCTCGTTCTACAGAAAGACATTTCAAGTCTAAGGAGGATATATTTTCGTCTTGTAAATTAAAATTGTTTAGCTAACAAAATATAGCAAGAACTTTAGATAGAGGTCAAGAAGAGGCCATAATTTCTCATAATAATCAGATTAGGGAAAATCGGTCGAATTACAATTTATTTGGGTTCCCAAGAATTAGCTTTTCGCGGACACGATGAAACCTAAGATTCGATTAATCGCGGCAATTACAAGGAAATTTTAATGTTATGGGGAAAATATGATTCACATGACACTTTTTTAAACAGTAGCGTTTTTTCGGGCACCTCAAAAACCATCCAAAATGAGCTTATAGACTGTTACATATATTATTAAGAAAAATATAAGCAAGAAGATTAAAAGCATTTATTTTTTTGCATGGAAAATTGATCATCACAACTTTTAATCATTTTCAGATATGTCAAAGATGGTAATGTGGTAGAACGTTTTATGGGTTTTCATGATGTTTCATCTGGGCGCACAGCGACGATTTGTTCAATTTTTTATTTCGTACTTGTGACACCTATAATTTTAGACAAAACTTAATTACACAAACCTATGATGGGGCTGCGGTCATGGCCAGTCATTTACAAACTAAAATAAAGTCCATAGCTCATCATGCACTTTTTACGCATTGTCACGCCTATGCCCTAACTTTTGTAATAAGCAAAGGGTGCAACAACATAAAAAATTTCGCGGTTCCGGCGTGCTTTTCTGTGTGTATATAGTCTTTATGACTTTAGCTTTCCCTCTTCTCCAATGCACAAACCGTC
Organism: Leptinotarsa undecemlineata; assembly: GCA_015342065.1. Lineage (NCBI taxonomy): Eukaryota > Metazoa > Arthropoda > Insecta > Coleoptera > Chrysomelidae > Leptinotarsa > Leptinotarsa undecemlineata. The sequence goes on along the minus strand of WOGP01006821.1, from coordinate 8,688 downwards.
ACTGGTAGCTGCTCAATTCATAGTTCTTGAAAAATGATTCAAATTGTAAAGCTGTGATAAAGCCTGTTCTTATGTTTGTTGACTTCTTTATATTGATATCTTCATTTTATTTCTATTCATTTAATACTGGTCATTTTAAGAAATTTTGATATGCTAGTTTCAGTTAGGTATCTCTAAACTTTATTACTTTAATCTAGATACTTTGTAGCTCATTTCAAGAGTCTGACAGTGCCTATAGTACCTTCATATGACTTGTCATATAATATGTAACTTTGTATGTGAAGTGGTCAAATGTCTTACTCTACTCTATATATACCCCACTCTAAATCAAAGTAGTATGTATCAAATTCAAATAATCCTCCTGTTCTGTTTGTTCTGAGCACACTATATATTTGGCAAATGCTCTAGTTTTCATACCCTAGTATTTATGTATTATTTATCTTATTAGGTTTTTTTAGGTATTCTTTGAGAAATAAGATATCTTATCATCCTTTTTAGTGGTAGAATTGACCTACATTCAGCAGTAAGAATATGTAATAGACTGTTTACAAAGAGTGGCATAAATGCCCACCGATCATTATTCAATACTATCAAGTTGATTCCAAATGTTTCAATTCACACAAAATACAAAAAAAATATCGCATACCTGTGATAAGGTAATAAACACAAATAATCTAAATTCACAATCTGTAACTCAACATCAATGTCTAATAATCTATTAGCTACTGTAGTTTATTATCCTCCAATGATCTAGTATAGACTCACAGCATTTCATGAATATTCATACCACAACCTAACATTCCCGATGCAAAATTCCACTCTGTATACACATATAATGTATTCGGCGAATCAGTAGAATTAGCAGCAGCTCTCAATATTTTACAGACAAGTGATATAAAACAAAAGAATTACAAGACGGGATCAGCTTGAATCCGATGCAAAAAGAAGAAAGAATTGAAGAGAGAACCAATGCCAGACATGAGCATGAAAAAGGGGCAGACAATCGTTAAAGAGGCGTGGCCATTTGATTTGTGGTCGCCATTTTGTCAAATAGTAGTGTTTTGTTAGAAGCTTTATCGTATTGGAGGATCTCCCACCTCTCTGATAGCTCTCCCTAGATATTATTCCAATATATTATTGAACATCACTGAGAAGCTATAATTGCAAACAATAATATTCGATATCTATTGCGTAAAAAATCATCTGAGATTATGCCTGCAACGCAGCTGTGCTAGTTCCAACTTTCGGGAGAGGAAAGTTCCATAATGAAACCGGCATCTTTGACAAGAGTGAAACGTTTGTGAAGCTACAGCTTCCAAGTCGTGAAACATCCGGATGACTGAATTTTAATATACACTAAACAATACAAAATTAAAACGTTTTTCCCGTTTATCGACCCGCCTCAACTCGTTGACCCGCCTCCGCGTCAACTCTCCGCCAATCGCGTGTAGGATTTCGCGGAATGCACCGAACTTTACCGAATTTCGTTGCCAAGGGAGACCGATGAAAGCAGCTATCCCAACATTTAGTGTGCTCGTGTTGTTTGTCGTGTTAGTATCGATATCTACTGTGTAGTATTTTGTTTTGATAATGAGGCCGATTTGATATCAGTGATGTGCATTTAGATTATTTTAACTGTGATTAGTGAATTAGTTCCGAATGATCTCTTTAGGATATCTCATTTGATCTTGTGAGTTGTTTTTTTGTATTCCCTGGTTGTGTCAAATACTTTTTCCCACAATATTGGATTTTTTATTAAAATGGCAACATAATCATTCAAAACTTCTCAATATAACCTTTCAAAATATTTAGGAACCCTTTATTTTATACACCTAAAGTACCTATTAATTATCTTGGGATGAGTATGTACCCTCCCTTATTCACCAGAGCCAAACCTTCATTATTAGAATTTATTCCCAGTTGTATAATCAGTGAATTATTTGAATCAAGTGAAAATTTTATGGAGTTTATAGAATCGAATAAAGATGCATTCTGCGCCGAAAATACCACTTCAGTTGAAAAATAAAAATTATAATAACATCCTTTGTTGTATTTATGAAAATTTTTAAAACTCCTGATGCTTCATTTGAATAAAACTCACTATAACTTAAAATCCACAAGACTATTTTGCATGCAAATTAATGAAGTATAATTCTGTAAATTTTAATTGAAATTAATGGATATATATATATGATGACAAACTGGTTCAGCTCGATATGCAAAAAACTATAGTATTCCAGTTTTTGTTCGTCATTATAAGTAGGTATATCCTAGACACTTATAAAGAAACATCGGTCGTGAAATCATTAAAATTTATATATTCTAATATCTATTGATGATGTAATTTAACGATTCATTGAACTGAGAATATTTCAATATATAATTTATTGCTGTAAACATTTCCTTTTCTATAAATATGTTCATAGGAATTTATATTCTTTTGTTTTACATGACAGGTTGATGGTATTTTTATTGATAATTTCTACAGGATTATTGTTGAATAATTCCACTGGCATCTGGCATCCTCTGAATTGGAACACATTTTATAACATTTCTAACAGTTGAATTGCCGATTTAATTAAATACCGATATGCAAATATTTAAAAAATCATAAACAGTCTGCAAAGAAAATAGATTGAAAAAATGTCACCTCAATTGCTTAGATAGAACTTGAATTGAGATTTTCCTGATATGCTCAACATATCCTTAATTTATTCAAATTCATGTAGTAATATTTTCTTTAGTAAATAGGTTCTGTCTTTTATAAATATTCATCGAATTCTTTGGTCTTCATCATTTTCATTGTAAATTAAAAAAATTATTTTAATTTCGACTTTGACTGAAAAAAAAGATCTTATAGCATTGCAATATATATTTTAAAAATCAAGTGAGAGCATAAAATGCATGCAAATTTTATTTCTTAGTAGGTAGATACTAATACTATTCTCCAATAAATTTATTGTTGAATGATAGATACTTCAACATTCTCATAATATTTTTAAATTTACATATTGTTGTTCAAATAGGAATAAAAAAATAAAATTTTATAATTTTCAGAATCTTTTTATAAACATCTATCGAAAGGTAGGTAAGTAGTCTTCCTAAAAAAAATATATTCCTATCACATCTAACATATTTGAACAAATCATACATTAGAAAAAGCCTACCATATGGAAAAATTATTTAGTGTAATTTTCGTTTCAAAGTTCAACTTCATTTGAAAAACATGTCATTACGTATATTACAATTACATGATAATGTAATACCTACCTGATAATACCTGGTTAGGTACATGATAATGTGATACCTTGTTCTTTTTGCCCATTGAGTTTGTTTTCCAAAACGAAAATCTCTTCAAAATATGTTCTTGGTACCTAGATATTGACGAGTTAAGAATGTCTCCATAATTGCATCAAATTCGTTTTTTATTATTCACAAACCGTTTCTATATCGATATGAATTATTCCATGTAATAAACATATTAATTATTGATATATTTCAGATGAAAATCTACTCTTCACCTTCAGAGAAATGACATAATTCCATGATCACATCATAATCTAATTTTATCAAATTCGGATTTTATATCAAAGTACATACCAGTGAAAAAAATCCATAAACAGATCCATCGGTATGTTGAGTGGTAAATTTTCGTTTTGAGAGCATCCGGCGATTTTGAAAAAATGATTGAGTGTACTTACGTATTTTGATGCGTAGATTATGAATCGGAAAGGAAAAAGGGGCGCTCTCCCTTATTTTCAAAGTTACGGCCCTTCAAAATTCACAAAAGGGCAACTTTTCAGCCTTCTTTTTCACAAAATGAACTACCTATTTAAAAACACAAGCATTTATTCACTAGGTCACCTTTACACCTTATTCCTCCTTCTTTGACACTTTTCACTTCAATAATCAACATTTTTCTTATAAAAACCTAATTTAAAAACGAATAGGTACCCCTGGTGACATTCTTGTATTTCTAGGTTAGTTACTAGTGACATTTCAGAAAAAGGTGATTGGTATTTGCCGCCGCCTACTATTTCAAATTCGTAATACACCACCACAAACCAATTTACGATCTGAAGAATGAGGGTAAAAAACATTTGAATTACTTTAGGAATATTGACTGCATCAGTATCAACCATGCCATTAACCTTAAAAACATAAAATACACAGATATGTAACAAAAAGCAGCTCCGTGAATTTTTTTACATTTTTATTGGAAAAATGTTGATAATTGAAGTGAAAAGTGTCAAAGAAGGAGAAATAAGGTGTAAAGGTGACCTATAATAAATGTTTGTGTTTTTCAATAGTTTATTTTGTGAAAAAGAAGGCTGAAAAGTTGCCCTTTTCTGAACTTTGGAGGGCTGTAACTTTGTAAATAACTGAGAGCGCCGATTTTTTCTTTCAGATTCGTAATCTACGCATCAAAATACGTAAATACACTCTAAATTTATTTCAAAATCGGTGGCTGCCCTCTAAACGAAAATTTACCCAGTATTTTCATTAAAATAGCCTATCGTTTATTTTGAATGTTTACTAAAAAAGATTTAAAATTTCATTCACTTCTAATCAAACCGATAAACCTCAAAGTATTCGATATCACACGTCAAATATTTACCCACCACTTGAAATTATTGAAAGAGAAATTGATAAAATCACTGCAAAAATTTGATAACATTCAAATTTCTAGATAACAAAAAACTCGCAACAACCGTTGATAACAAAGACTTTTTATTTTCAGTTCGTCCTCGACCATAAATCTAGCGGCCGTCGACCGTCGCATCGAAACAAATGCTTGCTACACCTGCCTACTATGACCAGAGAAACAATTGGTGATTAGCAGTGAACCGCAATTGCAAGCCCTCTGGGATTTTCGACATTTTTTTCGTGTGTGTAGTGTGAAACGAACTCAGTAACCCATGATTATGGAGATGACGAACGAATCGGTGGTGGGACGTTGGTATGAGTCCCCCAGAACCGGGACGACCGGGAGTCCCGGACAAGGGTTGGACGGTGGAAATTCGGACATTAACGTTGCCGAACATATGGGCACTTTCTTTCTGGACCATACAGGCAGCCAACGGGCAGCGAGGTACTACCACCAGACGATGCATTCGCCTTACGGAAGCCACAGTAAGTTTGAAAAAATTATAATGACATTAAAGGGAGCTCGAGATATTTAGGATTGATTAGATACCTAATACTGTTAGTTTTCTGTATGAGTTTTTTCGAAAGATAAAAAGGCAACGAACGCTTTCTCAACAAAATATGGGAAAATTTTTCTAGAAGTGAAATAAAATAAAAAAAACGTGATACAAACTCTTTTGTTGTTTGTTTCTGGGAAGAATAAGGCAAATGAATTAGATTCAAACTATGTACAACTGTCAGTCGAGAAACGAACCGTTTCAAATAATTGAGACAAAAGACACGAAAATTAGTGAAAGCTTTAATAGCACCTGAACGAAAAAATATACTTAAGCGACCATTCGAAGAAGGAAGTTTCCTGGGCCAATTCAGTAGAGGTTATCATTCTCCTCTATAAAAATGGCAATGAATTGAAAATGGAAAAGTACCGTCCTTGATGCGGAGTTCATTAGAGGAAAGTTTCGAAAAAACTGAAATTTAAACAAATATTAGTTACATCTAAAAATTAGTTCGGTAACAAGAAATCTGTTGAACGCCGAACAATATTATTTACAACCGGCATTTTGTATCTTGTTTCAACTCTGGAGAGGAAGAACTGTATTCGAGGTATTCCACTTATGGATTTTTTTATTACTTGAGTAAAAGACAACACTGTGTGTGAAAAAAAGAAAAAATACTAGGAACTTCAGAAATTCTAAATATGGAGTAGTTACTTCAAGGCACAGTTTTAAACCCGATACTTTTTAACTTACATATGCCACTTCATTTACAAAGAGACACTACAGTTTAATAAACATTACTGTATTATTTTTCGAATAATAACTTGATGGATTCCAAATTCAAAGTTGAAATGCATCTACAAAATATATTCATATAGTTCAACATACTTATGACATTTCATTTAGAAAAAAACCCATTTCTATTCACTATGGTAATACATTTGAGCGACCAATTTTCAAACCTCGTCGGTTTTTAAAGATTGTTCCAGTATTACTATGTAAATACTATATAGCATTATATATATATATATATATTACATATTGACAAGTCATATGAAGTGGGATAAGAAAATAATGTTTGTCTTTAGAAAATAATATCTGCTCTACCAAGATATAAAATATTAAGATTACTCGAGATAATCATCTTGAAACAATATATCATATTTTTGTTGAAAATAACCTAACATATGGCATAATAGAATGGAGTTGGATCTGCAAATATCCATTCAAGAAATGTATAGAAGTGTTTCAAAAGTATTTTCTGAAAACAAGAACCAAATACCAAACCATTGAGTTTTTGGAAGAAACACAATTCAAAATATACAATATATTACCAACCGATATCCATGAACCCAAAGGCACTGAAAATCATAGATTCAAAACAAATGTTATTAATAATAAATAAAACATTGAAATTGAAAAAATGGTGACAAAATATTTCATACTGAGGTACTTATGAGGCTTTCTTTGTTAGTATTCATCTAAGTCTTTAGACGATGACTGGCTTATTCCGATTCCACATTAATGTAGTAAGGATTCTGTTTTTATTGTAATTGATGGTTTCCACACTTTGCTAATTTCAATACGTTCAACTACTATTTCAGTAGTTATTCGGTATGTCTGCCGCTTCTTTGCATTTCCTTTTGAATCAGACTGTTCTTTTAGTGGATGATGTCAGCATTATCATATTTTGCATATGAACAATTTTGAAAAACCTGCGGGGTGATTGTACTAAAAAGTTGCAATTGTGATTACAGCTGTAGTTGTATGTAGGTACAATTTTTGTAGCCATGGCTTCTGTTGGAATGATTTGAACGAGCGTAATTTTACCCGATCCTGTGTAATGCTTTTTGGTACTGACTTAATAAAAATATCATTGAAAAACTTCAGTCTGCATGAAAATGTGTCACTTTGATGTTGGGCCTATTGTGATCGATATTAAAACTTCTGCGAAAGACAAAGTTCCTCAATTCATCGGGAGCACCACTGAATTGGTTTCTAAAATTCTAAAATGGAGAACATGAAAAGAGAATATTATCATTATTCTGAGAGGTATGGCGTTTATGATCTTGGTATCACTCAATTTTTGTTAATTGTTATGATACAAGTCAAAATAGTTAGTGTTGGTCTGAAAAATTTGAGGTTTATCCAATCGATTAGAAAGTGAATGAAATTTTAAATTTTGTTGTTGTTTTTGATGATAATGTACAATAGGCGTTAATTAATCCAGACACAGGCACCGCTCTCAGAGCGCCTTGAGAATGTTTCTGTAGAGCTTGTGTTTTGTCCTTAAAAAAAGCATTCACATTAATTGAACGTGTAGGTAGATTCTGTTAAACCTTCAGTATTGGTTAAATTTAACATTTTCAACCAATGTTTAAGCTGGAATTAGATGGAAAATAGTATGAAGACGTATCTCTCCATGAATGCCAGATTCTACAATGATACTATAGTCTCATATAAGGATAAAATACTTCAATTTTTTTATATAAAACCATGAGATATGTCCTGTAAATCATGGAATACATGTTGAGTTGATTTTTGAAAATATAGAAAACTTCCTTATTGTTAGAAGCAAATATAAATTTTTCTATTGCACAGTGGCTACCTACTTTATTGAATCAGAGAGGACCTAAGCAGCAGTAACAGATGATTAAAATGAGAAGCAATTATATTGACAAAAAAATAAATGACCTCCATTCTCAGTAGATTGTTTTGCTTATTGAAGATGACTTTCTCTAAACAGTTTGTCTATCGATTGAAAGTTACGAATAAGCAATTATTTCGAATATCCCATCAAAATAATTATAGCCTGTTAAAGGTCTTCATTATCGACGGAAAAGCTGCAATAGAATAACTTCTAAAAGTATTAGATATGAAATACGAACAGCAAGAAGCATTATACCTGTGTATAATCAATCAATTATATGTTCTTTCAACACAGCATTGAAATAAAGACAAATGTGAGTACAAAATACCACTTTAACATCACTGATCGATCAATAAATTTGAATTATTTTCCTGGTTTCCGAAATACAAGCTTTCTTGATATAATATCCAACTAGTCATATGCATTTCATTTAGTTTATTATCGAATTTTCCTGTCATTATTCCTGGCTATTGATTACATAACACCGACTTTGGACTTTATGCATGCCGAGCATTCCTCTGGGTTTCCTAGAATCTATCCAACTACGGTAGGCGATAAATTTGTTGTTATGTGGGTATAAAATACATGTTAAATAATATATTAAAAGTCATAAACCTGCATAATTAATTGAATAGAAAGAAACACTTTCTGAATTCGAATAGGAAACGCTTTGCTTATAGTTGAGGCGTATATTATTGAAAACGTAGTGAAATATCCTCCTAAATGAGTTTGACAGAACGGTGTGACAGTTATATATTTGAAGAAGGACGTGCGAAACCGTACTATGATTGATCAGATGCAGGAACAATGGGGAAGCAAACTGTCAATTTGATGTACATAGAGGGCGCTAAGTGTTTGTCATCAAAAGATACATTGGTTATGTGGGAACATTGG
>WOGP01006820.1:0-12130 GCA_015342065.1 Leptinotarsa undecemlineata | reverse complement strand
GGACCTCACGGTAAATTAAGTTCAGGAGCGAGTCTCCAGAGGAGATGGATGTCAAGTTTACGACTCCAACTGACCTCCCTGTAAATTTATTTCAGGAGCTAGAGCTGCGGCGTACGCATAATCTGTCTTAGGTGGGGGAACCAAACCCCATGAGCAGGTTTAGCGAACGTTCGCCCTCATGTGAGGTTTCACCGAAACCAGAGGCGAAAAAGCCCTGCACGGCTAAATAAAGGTCATCGTCAGGTGTAGCTGACGTGCAAAAACGCTCATATGGAAAGGTTTTCGTGGGTATCAAGGTGGGAATCTTGCAACTTGACTATCCGACTTCCTCATTAACAGAGTATATACTTCATGCCTGCCCCGCTGGGGACCAAATCAGGTCTTTAGAGTTAGGCAGAGCCGTACTCCTACCATCTGACCTGAAAGACCACTCACCATACAAACTAATCGGCTTCTTCAAGAAGCTGGGTTTGTTTGTCTGAGTGAGAATAGGTGTAAGCCACAATAAAATCACATTTTGGAAATGAGTATAATTTAACTGAGTATGGAAACCGGTGTCCCAATTCTGAGGCTACTACTCTGGAATGAAATGTCTCATATTCAAATGAAAGGTAAAACTGGAACCTTCGGTGTGGAATTAATCCCAGACAAGCACCTTTCCTAAACACCTAAACTGCAATCTCGATGCGCATTCCACCAATCAGGTTAATGTCTTCAGGATATGATGGAAACAACCCCTGGGTATTACATTTCTGGTGTTTACGAAAACTGCTCATTTTGGATGATTTCGAAAAAATTAAAAACTCCATATGACCTTACTCACCAGCTCTAACTTGAACATCTCTGCTGATCACTCTTCCGATGGCATTGCTAGCTACACATCTGTAGACGGTACTATGGATGTCCTGACGATATGCCGCCGCTGCGAACGGCTGCAGGAAAAGAGTGCCGTTCCTGAGAACTCTCCTGATACCCGAAACGTCGCCCACTGAGCTACCGTCCACTGATAGCCAGTCTATTGTTGGTTGAGGACTTCCGGAAGCCGAACAGTCTAGCCAACCTCCGCTGGAGTTGGAGAATTCCAGTCTGGGGGGAGGTTCCATGACGAAGGAGGGACCGCGGAGATGTGAGTCGAAGGCAACTGTTTCATCTGGAATGAAAGAAATATGTCTTTTGAAGAAAATGTACGTCGTATTATAACCAGTAGTAGATAATTATATTATAGTTATCTCCAAGGTAACTTTTGGTAAGTCCATAATAACTGCCATCACAGGCTCAATTGTAACCAATTCTCGTAGACACATCCTCTGATCTTATGTGTGTGTGTGTGTTTTCTTAAGCTGTCGCTGTAATGCAATAAAGAGTAGATTTTTGGTAGGTTTCTTTTCAATTCAAGAATCATCAGTACCGGGCACACAAAATGTGAAGTACTTGATGATATATAATGTTTCAGTGAAATGATGAAGATTCGTCGATTGAACCATTTGAGAAAAATTATGAAAGACTGTTTTCAAATTATATACTTTTTACATTACTTCATAAAACAAAACTATAAACAATAACATTGTTTCATTTAAAGGTGATTGACAACGTTTCATAATGCATTTCATTAGTTTAGACTTTCATTGTCTAGTATGACATACATTGATTCGAAATCCCTGAAAGAATCTGTAAAAAAATAAAAAATAAAAAGGTCAGCTGAAAAATTACAATCATATTAAGCTAAGCCTCTACACCAACGTCCCTGTCGAAGGAACACTTCAATTCATACAGAGGAAGCTATCCGAATATGGGGACCTGAAAGATAGAATAAACTTACCGATATAAGTAATCATAAAATTACTAGGATGCTGTGTACGAAATTGCTACTTCCAACTTAAGGACGAATTCTTTACGCAAGATGAGGGACTGCCAATGAGATCGCCACTTCCACCGGTTATAGCCAACATATATATGGAGTGGTTTGAAACTCTGGCCATTGAGGAGGCCCACAAGAAGCCTCGAGTTTGGTTGAAATACGTAGACCTTCATAATATGGAACCATGGGAATGCAGACACCTTCCTGAAGCACATCAACAACAACAAGTCCTTCCATAAATTTCACAATGGACAAGGAAGTCCACACAGAATTGCCATTCTTAGACTTATTGGTGAAGAGCACCGACACTAAATGGGTAACATCTGTATATCGGAAACCCACTCACACAGGACACTGAACCAGGAATCCAACCACCATCAATGGACTGAGAGAGGAATCATCAAGACTACTAGAACGTCCTTTCGAGCTCTGTAATACAAAGGAAATTTTCGAAAAGAAACTAGACATCATCAAAAACGACCTTCAACGGAACCCCACTGAGGTACTCTGAAACTGGTCGAAAATACCATCGAAGAGTTGAATAACAACCGTAAAGTCCATGTAGTTTTATTAGACATCTCGAAGGCCTTCGAATGTGTATGACACGGAGGCCTTCTCCATAAATTAGTCGCGTTTGGCCCAGCTTCTTAACGAAGCCGATTAGTTTGTTTGATGAGGGGTCTTTTAGGTCAGATGATAAGAGTAAGGCTCTGCCGAACTCTAAAAATCTGATTCGGTCCCCAGTGGAGTAAGCACAAAGTATGTGCTGTGCTGTTTCATCATTTTCCAAACAGAGGTGACACACACTGTCTTTCGGCAGTCCAAGTCTCTGCATATGATAATTTGAATGACAGTGACCTGTAAGAAGGCCTGTCAGGCATCGTAGTTCATCCCTACTGTAGTCCAACAACTGTTTGGTATGAAGCTGCGAAGGACGAATGAATGCCTTGGAGTGAGCCAATCCTGGAAGAATCTGCCAGAAGTCCATGAATCTTCTTGCCATCCAAATGTTCAATCTTTGTTTGGCAAACTTCAAACCGATACCAATGACAGGTTCTGGTCCGATGAAGTTACTCGCAGCACCCTCCTTTGTAATGGAGTTAGAAACCTCAGTGCTTTCCAGGCCAGTATGGCCAGGAATCCAGACCAGAGACAATCTGTTGAGTCTTCCTATCAAAGAGCGTCGTGGCAATTGGCCACCAATTTGCTCGTTAGGAACCAAAAGTTTCCAAAGCTGCTCTACTGTCAGAGAATATTTTAATTGAGTTTTGTGTGAGGATGGATTCTTCCAATCTCTCTGCCCACAATTCAATAACGTAAATTTCCTCTTGAAATAAAGTCGCATAGGTTCCTAGCCAGGCAGATATATCTGTCCTGGGTCGGCGACTAAAAACACCTGCACCAGAACTGGAAGGTGTTTTCTATCTATTTCTGAACCAACCACTATCTTTTTTTAATATTTCTTTTTCCCGAAGGAACCAGTTCTTTCTACTCAGGAACAGTACTTTATAAGGCAGTTCGTAGTTGACAGTTGAAGGCACCATGTTAGAGGTCATTTCCAGAATGATGTAACTTCCAGTGTCAACCAACAGTCTGTTGCACTCAGCAATAAATTGATTTGTGCAATTGGCAATGTACACAAATCTATATGCAGTCCATTTAGCTTCTCTCCAGAAAAATGTGAAGAAGGGTAAAACTAGAAAGATTGTCATGACCGCCTCTGAGTACATCACAGTTCAGTGTGAAATGCTGGATCTGTCACAAATCTGAAAATTGAAAGAATATGAATTTACCACATGAAGAAAGATAGGTGATATGATCGTTAACTCTGAATCCAAAATATTAGCAATTGTGGTCATGAAAAACCCTTCAGTAACATTCAATCATATCATGGAACTAATGATATTTTTTTAACAGACAGATGCATTCCCTTCTCATCTTCTTAATTATCACATACACGAAGAATTAAATAAATCTTGAAACGCGTCGGTTTTTCCACAAAGATCGAGTATATAATAACTCACACAACCACGCAATTCGGAGGGGAAATCTGTCATCATATCATCCGATTGCAGCAGAGCTCCCCACGCAATTTCAAGCTCATCTGTTTGAACGGCAAATCAATAATCTCTTCGATTCAATTCGTCCGTTTCATCATCGATTCAATTCGGGAATGGTGAGACATACTATCATAGACGACACTAAAATGCAGACATTATTTTATTGGATATAAAACGCGTAATTTCTATCATTAATAACATATTGGAGCAAGGGCGTATCCAAGAGGACAAATGTGGGTAATTACCCCTTGGAATTTAGAAGACATAGAAGTGTATAGAGGCTCAGTAATTGAAACTATATGTGAAACAGATACGTAGGTAGTACCAGAAGTACCTGGCACAACAGTTCCATACGCTTTTCCCAGCGACGTTCAATAAGTTCCATACCATTTTTATACTAAGAACTGTCTTGCTCTTCTTCACCGTTGGAAAATATTTGACCACTAAGTCATTTCTCAAGTTATGGAATAGAGAATGATCCAAGGGAGATGAATCTGGGGAATGAGGTACATGGATAGCAATTCAAACTTTAATAATTTTAATAAAAATCAATGTTTTCATTGAAACACGATAAACACATTTGTGGTTGCCCGGAACACTCTTTGCAATGATTGTGCGTAAACGACCTGAGGTCTTTTGTAATTTTGAATAACATACGGAACACTTCCGACGGATTTTTTTTTCGTTTTCTATCACAGCTAGATGGTGATATGCAGTTGTAGATGTAGGTACCCTTGGCGTTTCTGAGTGTTGTTCATGGCCAAGTAGGTTTGCTGCCAAAATATCCCTGAATGCACGGATTTCAATTTTATTCTTAGTAGGCCCGTTTGTACAGTACCCATGCATTTACAACTGCTATTCTCAGAAGAAATTACATTCCTAAGTTCCTATACCATTTTACACCCTTTCGAAGAGTAGTGGCGTGTGAAGCCATCCGGTCAGACAAATCAATACCAGATTTGCCTTTGTTGTAAGCCAAAATTGTCATTGGCTTTTCCTTCCGAAATTTCGTTTTCCTTGGTGTAACCAATGGTCTATTGTCGCTATCTTGGGAGTCCTCAGATTCCTGTATCTCGGAATCTCTTCCACTAGATTGTTTTCAGCAATTCTATTGGTTGGTAGCATAATTGGAGCATACTTCGTAGAGAGCAACCTCACATCTAACGTTTCCTTTCATCTTCGTGAGATAACATCTCCCCTATTTTTAGTTTTGCGTGAAGAACTTCTCTTGGCATATTTTTTTTTGTTAGCCCTTACGGTTCCAACAACATGTGTTAATTTCTACAGCATTGTTTTGGCAAACTCATAGATTGCGTGAAAATTATCAACGTATAGTGTCCTTCCTTGATAGAGCAGTTTCTGGCATAATCTCAAACAAACATTTGATGCTAATCCAATTTCACGTTGACCATTCGCTAATTTCCCAGCATAGACTTCAAGTGCCCATGTGTAACCATCAGTCGAACGAAGTTTGAACAGCTTCATTCCATACTTATGAGCCTTGTTTGGTATATACTGCCTGAATATTAAGCGGCCTCTCCATGGTACCAAAGTTCCATCTATAACGATATCTCCATCAGGTTGAAATAGCGACTGAAATTTATTCTGTAGAATATCAGCTACAGATCGGATATTTCCTAAACGAACACCGTTTTGCATTGTTTTATTGTAATTGAAATGCATTAGAGTAGCAACTGATATCTGTTACGTGACATAGTATTTTAAGGAATGTCTTGACGATAAATTCCCTTAGTCGCCCAATAATATGGTAGTACACCCAGTCGTACCAAAACCATCCAAATTGTCAATCCCAAAAACTTTTTGATTCCTTCTGGATTGGTAGGTGCCCATTTTTTCATCCGGGAATATTTCTTCACTCCCTTCGATGCTATAGTTTGTGCTGCAAATCTGTTGGTTTCCGTAACAATAAGCTCTATGACTTCATCATCTACGAGCAGAAGGGATATTTCAAGCGGAGTTATTTCAGGAGATAGTTCTTGTTGCGGTCCACTGAGACCAGTAAACTCACAGTTCTTATGGCGTCCCACATATTCGCTCGAATCAAAGGAAGATGATGGCAGCCCGTTATCTTTTTCAATTTGGTCATTATTTTCATCCAGAGCCTCTTCCATGGCCAAATCTTGTAGGGCTTCTTCAATGTCCGATGATTCTTCGTCATCCTCTTCATCGAATGGATCGATTCTGAATTATGGAGATGCGGTGTTCAGAAGAAAATGCGGATCTCTCGAAGAATCATCAGAATCATCAGAATCAAAGTCACTCTTATTAATATTTATTTCAGCTGCTATTTCTTCCAACTCCTTTTGAGTCAAGTTTCGACGACGTTTAGACATTGTCTCTAACTAAGTAGGTATGTTCAGTTTTCAAACTAAGGATCTGCAACAAAAAGAAATCATGGAAGAAAAGCGTTTTTCATATTTGAAAGAAGTGGCCACAAGCACAAAACCTAAGTTTGTTTCCTACAGAGCCACGTCTTTCATAAATGAGAGACATCAAAAAAAGTGTGGAAACCTACTGAAAATAAAACAAAAACACTAATTTGTTGATAAAAAATTATTTTGTTATTGAATACATAAATTACAGCGAAATAGTAGTGAGGCCCCTGGGATAGGTCTTCCAATGTGTTAAACTTGAAACATATGCTTTATAGATTGCGTACTTTTTGATACCGTGAAATCCGGTGAATCCGTGATTAGGGATACACAGGAATCAATGATAGACAGCAAGTGAGTTTTAGTATTTAATTTCATAATTATAATCCATCTGGAGTATAGCAACTGAATACTCCACATCCTTCAAGCAGAAGTCCTGGATACGCCCTTGAATCTGGCGATCCTGAATATGGGCCAAACTATGTAATTTATTGCCGATAAATATGTTTATCGATGAGCCATTACTCGATATGCTATCTGCCGATGAGTTATGACAGATCGAGTTTGACCTGCCGAGTGCCTATTGCGTTTGGGCGACTTTTCCTGAGATAACACATCATGACGGGTACTAATGGCTGTGTTATTGGCGATAATCCAGTTTCGGACTGTTCGGGCGCTTCACTGGAACGGGCGTTGAAAAAAAATCAGAAGGAGTAGGTGATTGATGAAAAAGTTGTATCAAAATAATCGCCTCAGTTTTGATATCAGAATTTTGTGTAAAAAACCGAATAGCTATATAGCGGTAAACATTGTATTTGCCAAATATCGGTAGTATTATGGTTTTTACGAGTCGTCTAAAGATTCAGATCATAGGAAGCATTTATAAAATATGTTATTCATGATAATACCTACACAACTCTCAGACACATTTCAATTTGTAGACGTTTTTCGCTAACACAATAGCACATAAATTAATATTTCATTTCTATCGAGTGAACTTACCAATAATATAGCCCATTTTTTTTAAATGAATGAGTAAACGTAGCTTGCAGAACGAATAATAGTCTAAGCTGACTTGTAGCTCTTGCCGAAAAAGGTATATTGGCCAAACAGGAAGAACATTTTTCCAAAGAAATAAAAGACATAGAAGTAGTTTCGTCAATGAGAAGATAATGATCGTCTTTATTTGTGTCCCAGCTGTAGTTACATATAAATATTTAGATACATTACAGAGCTAGTTGCTGATATAAAAAAGGCGAAGTTCAACTCCGTTAGCACAAGTGCTACTGAGTTGTTCTTCCATTCAATCTCAAACAGATTCTACTGTTGTAGAAATTGATAGTCAAACAGAAGGAGTTTGAATTTCTTCCGTAAAACAGAAAGTTCTGAATTTCTCATTTCTTTTGGTAACAGATTGATCATTTGGCATATATTATATCTGGAAAATCGCTTGAAAAATTCAGTTTTGAAACTAAGTGAAGTGAGGGTACCCTTGAATCTGATGTTCAGATTGTGAATATCAGTACGAAAAGTGATTTTCTTGTACAGATAAGGCGGCGTTTTGATTTGTATAATTTTATTATATTTCTGAGCATATTGTTTGGTTAAACATGGACCATATAAAGTATCCGAGTAGTTGAAGCGCGATAAAACCAGTGCATCACAGAGAATTGTTTTCGTCTGTTTTTGTCTGTTTCGTGAGTACGTATCTGTTCCATAAATAAGTTTCAGCGAAGAATATGCAAGTTTTTGTTTGTGTTTGTTTGTTTGTTTGTGTTTGTTTGTTTATGACTCGAGATCATTGTTAATAAGTATACATGCGTTTTCTACAACTTGAGGAAAAAAGCTGTGATATAGTTGAGTGTCATCCGCATGAAGGTGAAATTCAAAATGTTCTAGGTGAACAACTTGTTTGATGAATAAATTAAAAACAATAGTAGACTCAATATTGAACCCTGTGACACGCCTGACTTAAGTTTTAGATAGTTTGGATAGATTCCGCCCTGACATACTTTTTGTTCCCTGTTTTTCATGTAACATTCAAGAAGTCTGATAGCGCTACCAGATAATCCCATATAGTTCAAAATGGCGAGAAGTAGATCATAGTTTAGGGTGTTGAAAGCTCGACTAAAATCAAGATGCACAAGTACAGAACAAAGACCTTCATCTGTAGCCCTAATAACTTTTTTCTCTTCAGTGTGTACTCCAAATATCGGTTATGGAATTGAATCCGATATCATTCACACGATTCCTACACAATATATTATATGAAAGAGATAGAATTTCACTGACATGGAACACCGTCATCCTCAATGGCGAACATCAGATATTTCGGAATGAGACACTTTGTTGCATCTTCAGTACCAAACTAGATAACATAACAAGTTAAAACCCTTAATTCATCAACGAAATCACGACTTCATATCATGAATGAGTTCACTCATGTCATCGATGACAGTACGTAGTGGCATATTCGCCCAATCAATTTAATCCCAGCCATAGGAATTTTGTTTCAATTTAAAGGTGTATATTTTCAGGAGAGATCAATTTTTGCGAGAGAAAAAAATGTGGAAATCTCCCTTCTTTTGGAAAATTCCCACATTTTTTGTTAGATACACTTTTTTCAATTTTGAAAAGTAATCTAGTATTTCATTAGTCTCCTTCATCTTCCAAAAACACGAATTTAGTTGGTGAAACGCCCGTCGGCAAGATTGTTGCAGTGCTTGTGTTTGGGAACCGTGCTCGTTTTGGATATTTGTCATTTCTACATCGCAAAAAATCATCACAATCATCATGTTCAACAAAAATTTTATTATTTTCTTCTCGCTGACCTAAAATTCCACAAAACTGAAACTTTCTGCAACACTGAAAATCTTCTAGAGACCTACGCAAATGCTCTAATTAGTCGAGACCGTATTTGCGGTTTGAAGCACCTCAAAACCTAATTGAGTTTCGCAAATGTAATTAGTTTCGATGTGACGTTGAAATGTACTTAGTGCAATGTTTAATTAACTCAATTGTTAGGATGGAATTCCATATCCTGGAAATGAACTGGAAGCTTTTTCAGGTTAATTGGCTGATATGATTGTTAACGATTATGATTTCATTCGACAAAGAAATATATCTCCACTGTCTGTTTCACAATCACTTTTCTACATCAGTATCCTCCACAACAGAATGTAGGAGGTATCTTTCTGTCGAATAACATTATTTCTCACTTTTAGTAACAGGATGCATGTTAGGTTAGGTTAGGTCCGAAGTGAGTGGGTCTATTTGACACTCGCAAGGGTTTATTGTGGCTCACAGATATTCACACTCGACCAAATTTACCCAGCTTATGAACGAGTTCGATTAGTTTGTATGGTGAGTGGTCTTTCAGGTCAGATGGTAAGAGTACGGCTCTACCGAACTCTCAAAACCTGATTTGGACCCCAGCGGGGCAGGCACAGTATATGTGCTCTACTGTTTCATCATTTTCCAAACAGAGGTGACACACACTGCCTTCCGACAGTCCAAGTCTCTGCATATGATGATTCTAATGAGAGTGACCTATGAGAAGGCCTGTTAGACATCATAGTTCATTTGCACTGTAGTCCAAAAACTGTTTGGTATTGGAGTGAGCCAATCATGGAAGATTCTGTCAGGAGTCCATAAATCTTTTTGGTATCCAGGTGTTCAATATTTATTTGGCAATGCCTAAAGCGATGCCAATGACAGGTTCTGATCCGATAAAGCTGCTTGCAGTACCCTCTTTTGCAAGGAAGTTAGCAGCCTCATTGCCTTCCATGCCAGTATGGCAAAGAATCTGTTTAGTCGTCCTGTCGAGGTGTGTCATTTTTAGCAATTTGCTACCAATTAAGACATTGCTTCCAATCTTTCCGCACACAATTCACAGGCGTAAATTTCCGCTCGAAATACGGTCGTATATGTTTCAAACCGGGAGGTGTTTTTGATCCATATGCTCTTGATATTTCCTTCTCCCGGAGAATCCAGTCCTCTCTACTCGGGAACGGTACTTCATAAGACAGTTGAAGTCATGAAGTAATAGGTAATTTCCAGAATGCTGTGACTTCCAATGTCAACCAACAGTCTGTTTCACTCTGCATTAAATTGATTTGTGCAATTGGCAATGTGCACAATTCTATATGTAGTCCATCTAGAAGGAACTCCAAGGCCTCTGATGGTGTGATACTGATGGCACCACTGATAGCCAGACAAGCTTGTCTTTGTAAGCCAGAGAGCTTCGCCTGTGCCGTTTTCTGTAAAGCCTTCGACCATCACGCAAGATAATGCATATATTCATTAATCGAATATGATGAGTTGATGAATAATACTGGAAATCAGATTTGCCAAACACTATTGTACGTCTATCGACCGTAGTCGAAAGATATCTCACGCCTTCTTCACGAATTTCTGTGGAAAAGGCATCAATATTTCTTTAATTTACACACCAACAATCTTAACTTACGAAACAGAAAGTCAAGGTATCATCCAGGAGCGAAAAATCTGATATTCAAAAAATATCATTCCTTCAACCTCTTTTCTGATTGCGTGATATATTTTTGTCATTTTCCAATATTTTTCTTCCTTTTGCAACTATTGAAGTGGATGTAGGATATGTTGAGCTGGTTTGTTTCCATATGCTTATTACTGTTGTGGTTCCTGGATTTTTGTAAATTTCAACTCACTTCCTGTTCCAACTGAAGTGAAATGGAGTGATTTTTATCTATCTGAAATCAGTCGAATTCCAGGAGGTCATAGCGTTAATGATCGTTATTATCCGAAAAGTAGGCGAGTGAAACAGATATTGAACAGGCCCTGACTTGCTCCTTCTGGTGTTCTTGGCTAGGTACTGAAAAGATGCCTCTTTTCTCCTCCACGGAATCAGGATCCAAGAGTTTTGAAAAGTACCTGCTTGTAAATCGTATCACTTATAATAATAATAAGAAGAAGATGTGCAGCTTGCAGATGGAATCATTCTACACTGGATGCCGGAGGGACGTATTCTTACCCCCGGGTGGAACAACGCCACTCTCGAGAGGTAACAGCAGTAAAAACCTCTCTCAGCGGAAAGTATCAGAACATCAGCACAAACTTCGACAGATCTGGTCATCGGAACTGTCTGGTAAGAACAAAGTTGCTGCAACAAATATTCTTGCCGTTCCAATCTTATTCTACTCGTTTCCAGTACTGAAGTGGACTTGGGAGGAGCTGTATCAACTCGACGTAAAGACCCGAAAAATAATGATGAACAAGAAGGCCGTGTACTTTTGAGTTTGGAGTGTCTACATGACAGAATGTTACTGGATACAGCCTGTAAAGTCGTCAGGAGTTCGGATCCCCTTCTCTGCATGGTCCGTGACCATGAGAGAGCACGAATTGGAGCATTTCTCCTTAGGGCAGCTGCCCGAGCAACTGGTGGACTCGGTAAAGTTTTCGACTCTGAACGAGGTGACCACAACTCTGTCACCGAGTTGGAACCCTTACTTCTGCCGAGACACAAGGATAAGCCAATCTACGGGATATTCTTCAATAACATTGGAGACCTTGGCTTATCAAAGCGCCTGACGTTCGCTTTTCTCAGGTAGAGTGGGCTGAAGTTGAAAACTGATGTGTTCATCATGGTATGCCAGGATGGGGTCTTCAAAACATTACTCTACCGCAGTCGCGTGATGCGTATAGTGGTTGCTGACACAAGATGCAGGGCATGCCGCGAGGCTCTCGAGACCCTAATGCACTTGTTATCAGCATGTTCAGCATATGCGATTTCGACGTATATCCATCGACATAACGCGGCTCTAAGAGTACTATATTACCAT
>WOGP01006819.1:0-12131 GCA_015342065.1 Leptinotarsa undecemlineata | reverse complement strand
ACGATAGAAATACATCAAGGGTGTCGTGAGGCTGGACACTCATATCATATCGGAAACAGAATAAATCAAGAAATGATGGAATGAATGTTACCATGGCAACTCAGTAAATTTTTCGAAATGAGATTATATAGGCTAGTAACCATATTTGTGATGACATATAATTTATTAGTGATTTTGAAATGGATTAGGCGACGAAGAATGTGTAAATTTTACTTCACCAGAAATAAGTAAAGGAGCTGAGGAAACAAGGATGCGAAATTGAGTTTATTCCCAAGGAAATCCAAGATTATATACGACAAAGTGTATGAAGAATTTGTGAGGTGAAAAAACGCGGATGAAGTAAAAAATAAGAACTACACAGAGATTGTACTTCTTGCCTATTCAATGTGGTTGTATTATTACTTGCTGAAAGCTACTTGAGTTGTACATGATAATAGGGATATCAGTAGATACTGTACTATGAGTACAATAGATATATTGATAGTCTAATGATGTTGGTTGATAAATTTTCGACTCCGTAATGTGCACTCGTGTATAATGCAGATATGTTTCAAAAATTTTGCATTCATTGAAACCATTGGAATATAGATTTCTATAGATTTGATATTGAAATTTATTTACCTTAGTGCATGCTCAACGATTTTATTGCCTGCCGGGCGATGAAGTAGTCCGCGGGCGCTAAAGTGCTACTTTACGCCCACAAATCCGGGCCATAAAGTGCTACTTTACGCTCGGTCGTGCACAAAATAAATAATTTTTGATATTGGTGTCACTCCAATTCTTTTTGTTTCAAGGTGATCAAAACAAACAGTATCTTCAAATTTTAACTGGATAATCCAACCTTGAATAACCATCAAAATAAAATAAATCTTATACCAAATTTCTGTTCAAAAACTTATAATATACTTATACGGTACATTTCATTTAAACCGAGCCACCCTGAATAACTTTTGGTACAATGATTTTCACAAAAAATAAAAAATCCACGTCAACAATAGTCCACGTCAACAATACAGGTGGAACATTTTGACATATTCACATTTGATGTTACTTCTTCCATCGTACCCCAGAGCATGCCACCAATTTTTCAAACGGATCACCCTATATTGTTTCGAATTATGGAATGCTCAACAACGTATAAAACATATAATAATAATAATAATGGTTTTTACTGATAGAATAATAAGCAGTACAGGTTCTATCAAAGGGCAGGATTCAATACACGGCACAGAGATCAGCGAAAACTGAGCCGTTTCTTGTTCTTCTTGGTTTGAAGGTTATGATTCGGGAGCTACAAATTATTTGAGTTGAAAACGAGCCATCCTGAATAACTTCTGAGACAATGATTCGCAGGAAAAATAAAAAAAAACAGATCAACAATTATACAGTAGGCCCTACTTTGAAATATTTGTTCTAGAGACAAATATGGAAGCAACAAATCGAAAAAAACTTTTTTAATAATTCCTTAGTCAAAATCTGATTATTGGATAATGAGAAGAAAAAAAAATGTCTACACCAACTTTCATATGAAGGTACAAACGAGCTTTCATTGCCGCCCTCAAATGGTTGAGAATCTTGGGAGTTATCACTCTCAATGCCTTATGATATTCTCTCTTAAATCTTCTAATGTTATTGATTCTATCTCATATACTTTAGACTTAAAATTACCCCATAGGATGAAATCTACAAGAGTGAGATCCGGAGACCTTGGTGGTCATTGTGTTGGACCTTTTCTGCCAATCCAGCGACCAGGAAAATGATCATTCAAAAATTGTCGCACTGGAGCTGTATACTGAGAAGGAGCACCGTCCTGCTGAAAACCTATTTCGTTTCCAAATAAATTTATATCCTTCTCAATTGCCCTATTGATGCACGGTTTTATTCGATTCTCCAACATATCCAAATATCTATCACTAGTCAAATTATCATCAATAAATAAGCTCCTATAATGTGGTTATCTTAAATTCCTTCACAAACATTCAGTTTTTGAGGTCGTTGGGTATGAACTCTACGGTATAAACGAGGATTCGTATCACTTCAATATCGACAATGTTGCCGATTCACCTCAGTGAGACTTTCACAAAACTCGATACGTCTATCGAAATCATTTTCGTTCAATTCATCAACTAGTCTAATCTTATATGGATGAAATTCTTACTCATGAAGGAGCCTGAAAACATTTGTATGACTATTTCCTGATTCTCGAGATATCTTAGTGAGAGATTGCGAATTTTCCATTAGTCGAACGTGTCCTAAAGCTACTGTACAAATAGCTTCATCGTTGACAACTCCTGAACGGTTATGCTTTTTATGGTTAACAGATCCAGATTTCATAAATTTGTTCAATAATTCCAAAACATATTTGTGTCATACATTTCTTCCTGGATAATTACCATTGAACATATGAGCAGCAGCTCTAGCACTATATTCATTCTGGTAGTACAAACTCACTATTTCAATCCGTCCTCGAAGCGTATAAACCATTGCTTCTCAAGAATTCTCAAAGACAGAAACATCAATTGTAACTTCACCTAGTAGGTAATCGTTATTGTAGAATGAGACAAATACAAAATGAAGAGAATATCAAATTTAAACTTACCTAGGCACAATTAGACTCTTTTGAAATATAATTCACAAAAACACCTATAAATCCTAGGTAATGGATTGTACAGAAGTTCATTCAGGGTGGCTCGTTTTCAATCTAAATAACTTTTAGCTTCCAAACTATTCTACTTTGTTCAAATATGTTCATCATGGAACATCTGATAATGCAAAACATTTGATCCATTTAAAAAAATAGTGACATGCTCTGGGGATGGGAGAGGGAAAGTTAGATCAAATGTGAATATGTCAAAATATGTCCACCTGAATACTTTTGTTGAGGTGTTTTTTTATTTTTCCCTAAAATTATTGTTCCAAATGTTATTCAGGATGGCTCGTTTTCAACTCAAATAATTCGTAGCTCCCGAACCATAAGCTTCAGACCATATGTTTTATACTTTGTTGAACTCTCCTCATCATGGAGTATCTGATGATGTGAAACAATACAGGGTGATCCATAAAAAATGGTGACATGCTCAGGGGAAGTAACACCAAATGTGACTATGTCAAAATGTGTCCTCCTGTATACTATGGTTGACAAGTTTTTTAATTTTTCCTGCAAATCATTGTACTGAAAGTTATTCAGGGGGGCTCGTTTTAAATAGAATGCACTGTATATTGATTCATATACACTCGTAAATAATACTGGATGAATTTTTCTCAAAACATATGTCACTGAACAACTCAGCACCATCTAGTAGAAGGAATATATCAGCATATGATGATGATCATTGACTCATTAACTGAAATAACCCAAATTTAATTAAACTGGTGTTCATTAACATTTTAAAGTGAAACCCTCATTTCATTATTTCACGACGGCACCCCTTTTACATTCCGTGAAATATAATGAAAGATTATATGGCAAGGGAACCAATAAAACATGAATGAAATGTGTTGAATATTACATTATTACTACAGTTGCCCCAGAAATACACAAATCTCATAATTCATGCAGGCTTGCCACTATCCTGCATTTCACAGAAAACATATTGTCTGCTCCCTTAGTTCCGAGTATCAAATGTATTCAGTCGGTATTCCAGATAAAACGTCATTTGATGTGCAAACCCGGTGGAAACTCCTATCAGGATTTGGGAGAATCGTATAAACAGATTATCGGTTGCAGCTGCTTAAACATGGCTTCCTAATACTTCATGTAAATAAATCTGGCAACGGGATACCGAACGGAGGCGTATATATTTGGTATTCAAATTCTAATAGACGAAATTGTCATTTTGTGTGCGACAAGATCCACGGTAATCTTATTACGAGAGGCTTTGAGAAATCAATTATGAATATCTGATTTGAAAATATGAATATATTGAACAGCCGTGCTGGAAATCGCACGTTGAAAGGTAGGTACTCGTTAATCCGTAGCTAGCACAAGGGTCGATTTGTGTTCGTTAATATTCACTATTTATCCTGTAATTGAAAAGAACTGGTCGGAATTCAGTTACAAACATTGGTGGCGTTAGTGTACCTCTAAAACTTACATTTACAGTTTAAAAATCAGAGCGAAATATGATTTTAAGATGCAAATAGGAGGATTTTTGTTAATTATAACTTTGTAAAACAAACAAGCCGCATGGAAAAGTCTTTTGCTTTCCATATTCAACCATCCAGCAGTAAACAGTTTATTTGAAATTCTTTCGCGTCTACGAACACCATATATGAGTCTCAGGCAAGAGTTTTGAACTTTTTGTACTTTTGAATACGACTTTTGATACCTCATGGGGCCGTAAACGCAGTCAGAAAAATAAAAAATAGATAATACAAACGATTCACACAGAAGAGTTGTATATCCGTGTGTTTTTCGAATCATCAAGTTCAGTCTCCATACCAAGGTTTTCTGTATGTTGTACAAGAGCTAATCGGTCACCATCGATAGTAATTTTTGAGAAAACGGTATATTGATTTTTGGACTACAATTTATCTGAAGACAATGGTTTGATGCTTCTTGTATGGAGTTTTGGAAGCTTTCACTTATAAAATTACAGGCTGTTACCACATCTCTTCCATCAAAACTGTAAGAGATTTGAGAATTATTGAGGGATATAAAGAAAACAAAGGTGGTCCTAATATAGAGCCTTGTTGGACACTGGATTTGAGGTTTAGACTTAAATTGATATTGTCAATACAGAGAGTGGGCTAATACCATGCAATTTTGGACATGGAGCATGTGAAAGTGCAGTTAGTTCCAAAATTGCTGAATCTTTACCAAAAAAACTATCGCATGAGCATCGTACAGAAATTGTTTAATGCCGTCAATTGCGACCTAGATTTGCTTTAAAAGTCCATAACTAATGACGAAACATGAGAATATGGTTATGACATCGAAACCAAAGTCTAATCGTCCCAATGGAAGAGCCCAGGAAAGCCAAGTCCAAAAAGAGCATGACAAGTTTTATCAAATATTAAGGATTTGATCACTGTTTTCTTCGATTACCATGACGTAGTGCATAAGGAGTTCTTGTCACATGATCGTTCGGCCAATCAAGAGTATTATTATAACCTGCAATCGCCTCTGAATGGTAGGAGCACTGTTTGGAGGCTATAATGGGGTTTTTACTAATGAAAATGATGTGGTTAGCAACTTTCGGAGAGTGAGTCGTGAAAGAAATACGCTAATGTGGTAGGAAGTAGATTTATTCTTTGTGCAAGCTGCAAGTAGACGACTAAATTGAATCATTCAAATCCGCATGGGGAGAAAGAAATGATTATTTGATACTCCTATGTATATATATTCAGACCAGAGTTTACATATATAAACTAGTAAGTGGTAAGTAAAATTAATTTCAAGGAGTTGTCGTATTGAGTTAGTTGTATTCTTTCTTCCTGAATAACTGGTAGATAAGGCTTCATAGCCAAAAAGCAGCATTTAAATGCAACCAATAAAAAGGGTAATTGGCAAGCAACAAGAGGTGTGCTATAAATATAAGTAAAGAATTAGAGATAATGGAAAAAACTCACCTGATCAAGATGTTGCCAGCGTATATCTTCCTCCAATGGATATTCTCTTTGTTCGAAATCCTGTAGAAATCTGGTGTGTTCATAAATGATCTTGAGATTCTGTGGTAAGTGGTATAGTTGTAATCAATGATCTTCTGGTTACCATAGACTTCTTGTAGTATCGTAACAAAGGTAACGATAAAGCGAATCATCAAAATGTAACCAGGAGAGCGTACAAAGAAGGGAGATGCCTGAAACAAAGTAAGGTTATACGAACGATTCTGTGCCAAGTTCTAGTTTTATTGGGAAGAGGGCCTAACTAAGATACCGCCTAATCGATAGTTGACAAGTTAGTGGAAGACGTACCCGTATATAGTGGATGGCCTGAAGTGAAGTCTAACGATTACCGCTTGATTAGGAATAATTCAAATCCGAAAACACTGAAGTGAGTATTTGTTTCTTTCCTCAAGAATGAGAAAACTCTTATATTCACCTCCTAATATGTATAAGGTAAATCCATCGAAGATGTGAGCAAAATTCTTGAATTCAGCTCTAGCCATGTGCCGTGATGATAAAAAAAGGAAAGGGTATCCTCCTTTAAAAATGTTTGTCAACTTGTTAGTTTCATTTTTCAATCCCATGAAATGGGTTGATCATTGTGGTTGCCTGGTAGTCATGGGTATTGATGTCACAGACGGATTGTTCGGAGTAAAATCATCTCCAATGACGTCACAGGTGAAACCTTTTAATCGAACCTTTCAATGATATGAACTTAACAGAAGTGACACACATTGCCAATATAAACTCAACAGTGATGTGAAGTTATATCTTGAAGAGCTAAATATTTGAATTGGTATTTCAATTGAATATCAGAGAACACTTGAAGCACCAATTATTTTAAGGCAATTACAAACAAGAACTGATTGATGGTAAGTGACTGAATGATATCTTTATGAAATTGAATATACAGAGCGTATTATTTTTAGGGTACAGAAATTTACAATTTAACGGATCTCATGGAAGCACTATTTCAAAAATGTCGAAACGATAAACAAATAAACATCGAAGTTGTATATAATTTTTTTCTAGGTAATTTAACGAAAATTTCAAAAAGTAAATTAACACCTAACATTATCTTGAAATTATGCGCCGTTTGCGAGAAGCAATTCGAAAAAAAAAACAACACTGTAATCATGCCCCAGCCACCTTAGTCACAAGAGATCCATGGAAGGACGGCCGGCCTTTGGGGACGATTGAGAAGCTGAAAACTGAGTCGCTGAGAGAGCTTTTGGACATACTAGAAGTGCATATCAGAACTGCTTCAAGGATTGGAAAAAATGTTGGCACAAGTGTATAGTAACTGAGTGGAGTTAATTTTGGGAAGGCCAAATTAAAATTGATGAACATATGGATATTTTTCGAGGAAAATTAAAATTCACCTCATTTTTTAAAAATTCAGCATACACCTCTCTCCAAATATGAGACTGAACGTTGATTCTTCGAGGTTACGTCTCTTATACTGAGGTTCGATGTTTACGACTGTTTCCAAAATGTATTCTCACAGTTTTGATCTTGTTGATTGTGTATTCTCACGTACTTTCGATGGTCTTGAAGATTCACCAATATAACTTTCATCAACAGAACAATGTATCTTATACATCCAATTTTTGGTTCCTTTTACTGGTTGGTTTTTGTGCGTGAGTATAGATTTCAGTGAATTTCTTGTTTTGTAGAAAGTTCTAACACCATATCTACTTCCAATTCGTCTTAACTTCTCAGATAATTTTGAAATATGATCTATAGTTGTGACACAAAAAATGGTCGATGAAAACTCCGGTTTCCTCCACAAAGAATGGATTTCGTTCAATATTTGATAACTTGGTCGTCCACTATGGTTTCACAGGATTTCAACGGAATGATGGTAGTTCTACAACGGATCAGGAAAAAATATTGTATCTTCAGAATTTATCTTTTTTTGGCAATATCCATTTTGTTGAAGAACAAGTCATTCTGTTTTATTGAAAGGATTATATTTTTAGGGGTGATTAATTTTTGGGAAAGCAAGTTTTTGGCTTTCTGCTACTCCATGTTGATACAAAAGAAAAAGTGTGAATCTTCCAAGGAAAGGAAGGAAGTATTAAATTTTAAAAGTGGTAACTATACATAGATGTGTAGATCATGCGAAAAAGTAATTTTCAAACACAAACTGTAAGGACAAGCTCTCCTGAAACAGCTAATTTCATATAAACATTTATTACACGAAAGAAGAATTCTTTCGAAACAAATACTTTTATTCTGCTGATAAAACTATTTGTTTTTATTTCATAAAAGTAGGCTGAAAACGAATTCAATTGAAAGAAACTACCCTTTGTCCTAATTCTTCTTGGAAACTTTGGGATCATTTGCATTCCGAAATTCCGAGATTTGGAGGAAAATATGGATGTTTTCAACCCTGTCGTAGTGTCCATGTCGTTCTGAATAACATGTATAAATTGAATTACGTATTCTTCAGTCCTTCGGGTGAGGCGCAATCTGCCGAGTAATTCTCGGCAGACCGGCCGCTTGATATAGTATTTAATAATGCAGGAGTGCCACTACCGACGCCAGATATTAAGTGTTGCTGGGGCTTCTATTAAGCTGGCCCTGCAATGCCAGAGTAAAGTATTGCTACTGCATAATAAGTGTTTCACGTTAACATTACACGATTTGGACGGATATGGCGACGGTCTCAGGCACAGGCCCAGGACTATCAAACTTAAAGCTGTCCGAATAAATATAAATACTACGAAGTACGAAGTTCATTGGTTCGAATCTTTGAACAGATATCTTCTTGGGATGATTCATCTGGTTTAGAGTGAATAGTTTCTGATCTTTAGACGACAGAAGGAACTGTAATGAGCCATGATGTGCCATGGGTGGCTCGGAAAGTTATTAACATGGCTCACTCAGACATCAGGTGGTGTTATATTCTGACTGGATTTTTTTTGGATAGTTTGTATATTAGCACAAAAATGACTTCCAATGCTTTTTTCTGTCTCTTCACGCGAATGTGAGTACTATTTTCATTATATTAACCAATATATGGTGAGTCTGCAACAGATGCGGATTTCATTCTTATGAACGGCATAATCGATAATTGAATATACTAGCGATAATCGTATGAGATGCATTTATGATAGCTTCAAGTGGAACAGCATAATATGCAGACCAAAAATATTGGATTCTTTCACGAATAAAATAATTTTAAACAAAATATTCCTGAGTTGTTAAGAATTGAAACTTATACTAAAATCCGAAATGAGCTCCTAATTGAATGTATATTATTCATTGAAAAATAAACTGACTGACTTACTCATTCACAACAGAGTCATTATTTCCTTATATGAATCAAATTCGAATTTGAGGTCCTGGTCCGAGTATAACACCTGGGGTACTTTGTGTCTGGTAAATACGTTCTGCAATAAAGCTTCTGTCACCGTTTTAGTCTATTGGCTAAGTGAAGCTACCACTTCAGACTATTCGGAGAAATACTTCATCACAATCATCAGGTAATCGTTACCGAATGTGGTCATAGGAAGTGGTCCCAGAATGTCAATTGGGATTCTCTCGAAAGGACACCCAATGAATACTGCTTCAACCTTCCTCTTCATCTTGTCTTCGGACCCTTTCTCGAAGAGCACAGGTCACAGTGCTCACACCCCTCTTCCACGTCTTCACGGCAATTGACCCGACAGTACCTCTTACGCACTCTCGCCAGAGTTATACACGTTTTTGGAAGGATTACTTGGAATTTGTGAGTGAGTAGGCCATCTCGAATACACATGGAGTTCCATTGTAGTTGCCAGTAACTTTTCCTGCTGGCTGTGCTTGGGAATCTCTTGCCATTTCGGCCTCACTCCTTTGTGAATCCATTCTTGTACAGTTTTCAAGACCGGCTCCTCCTTATACGTTACGATGATATTTTGCCTCGCCATGAAGGTGTTGTTACATTGGGAGACTGTTAGCGATCGTACCACACTATGGTCAGGTGGTACCTCACATCTTCTGTCCATATTTCCGGACTAGGGACCCTTACAGGTTTCTACCCTCCGGCTCAGGGGGAACTCGAAGCAGTGGGAGGTAGGGGAGCTTATCTCCCTATCAGAACTGTTTATTAAATAATCTCTGCCCGCTACCTTGTCACGTCTGATTGAAAGTTCTTCATTTTGTAATGGGTATCCTTGTCCTCCTGACGTTGCATCCGGATGCCAGACATTGACTTTTTGGAAGATATATTTATGAGTTGATTTGGCCCAATTTCTGTCGAATATTCCAAAACTAACCACTTTTGGACCCCATCTAACCAGAATTTTCGACCGCTGATAGATAGAAAATATTATTGTTTTCCGCTTTTTCTGAATAGCTACTCTTGAGTTCTGATGTATCGTCGAATTTATTGAACTGGCGATGCATTTTTTAAATATTCTTCACCTCGGTCTATCAACATTCACATTCGATAAAACAATAAATGGGTAATTATATAAAGCAAACAGATTCAATTTTTTGAGATTTTGAGTTGGGTACAGTTTTGTCTTCTCCAAGAGTAGATGAAAATTTTTGTATAAAAACGATCACAGTTTCCCATCTATAATTTCCATCTACAAACTTTGTTGAATGAGAGAGAAGACAAAATCAGAAACATTGACTCACGATAAATGAAACTACAGCCGAAGAGGACGAGTGAATTGAATTTGATAATCAGAAGCAAGTCGTGTTTTAATATTTTTGGTTGCAGAGTTTACCGAGTTCTTCTGTTAAGTTTTATGTAATTTTTCATAGTTATCATGCGGCAATTGATGATAACCGGAACTATATGTTGTTTCATAAGCTTTTTCCGTTCAAGTGTTGTGTGTTTTTGTAGCTCCATGTCTAGATAAATATTAATTCTACTGTGTTGTGATGTATACTGATCGATAGACAATTTTCTATCTTTAAATTTGGCCGAAGGTTTTACAGAAAACGGCCCAGGCGAAACTCTCTGGCTCACAGAGACAGGGTTGTCTGGCCATCAGTGGTGCCATCAGTACCACACCGTCATCAGCCATGGATATCCTTCTAGGCCCACCTGCTCATTGAGTTGTGCACATTGCCGATTGCACAAATCAATTTAACGCGAAGTGCAACAGGAAACGTTCAGGATAGTAGTTGAATACTGTTGAGCCACTCAGGCACTTCCTCAAGGCAGAAACCCACCAAACAAAACCATAGTCAGCAGCTGGTCAGCAGCTGGTGCGATTCACTATAATTTTCTGCAAATTGGCCAAACCATCACAGCGATGTTTTTTGCGAGAAAATCGACGAAATGTACAGGAAATTGCGTAGGCAGCAGCCAACACTGGTCAATAGAAGAGGTCCAAACTTCCTCCACGAGAACGCTCTTCCCAACGTTCCCCAAATCATTATCCGAAAATTAGGAGAATTGAGCGCCCAAGTTCTGTTTCACCCACATACTGTTTAAATATCTCGCCAAACGACTACCGACTTTTCAAGCACTTCGAAAACTGTGTCACCGGTAGAACCTTCGTCAACCAGGACCAGGAAAAACGGTCTTTGTCGATTTCATCGAATCCCGAGCAAACAATTTCTATGCTGACGGCATTATTCGACTTGTGTTACGTTATCTCACGACTTGTGTTACGTGCACTCATTCAAATGGCGTTTATTACGTTTGAATGGAATGAGTATTCAGTGAGAAATTACAGTTTAAAGTAGACTCACAAAAACGAACAAAATTTTTGGGACAATATGTTGTGCAATGAAATATGATAACAATAATAAGTAATTCATTTCTTTGATTGTTCGAAATGTTGTTCTTCTAAACTGTGTCCTTTCTAACATTCAGAATTTCTCTATACACACTCATTTTTTCTTCTCGATATTGTGTTTTATACATGATCGATTTTCCATAGAAAGAAATTTGGAAGCGATGAGTCGGGTAAACGTTGTGGCCATTTAATTGCTCCTCTTGGAACAATTCATCATCCAGGAAATCCAACAATTAGCCACTGTCTGAATGAAGAAATAAATCGAGGTGGAGCTCTATCTTGTTGAAAGATTATAAGATCGGTTCATAAAATCAGGTTGACAGCAGCATCAATTTGGTTTTCCAAACTAGTTGTTATTGGCGGCAATTTCATTTGTTAACAGTTCTATCGAGAAAAACATACGCTGATCAGTGAAGCGAATGATTTTGATTTTATACAAGTGAAATTTATTTAGCTTCAGTGCTTTCAGGGTTCTGCAGTAAGGGTATTTGAAACTTTTCGTTATGCTGCTTCATCCAAAACATTGTGATTATTCAGTTTCATATTAGCAACGGAACCAGTTTCACTGAACTTTTATGAATTCCTGTACATATTCATGATTTGAATTACTGTTTTCTGTTGAACCTCATTGTCGTTCTTTTTGAACATCTTCGATATTTCCTTAAAATGCAAATCATTTCAGGTCTGAAGTGTGAACACCATATTTGATACTCAGAATGTTAGGAAACATGTTTTTGAAAAAGTATATAGGTATAGTTTTTTCGTTTTTCGTTTTTA